>CAJNSZ010001766.1:0-21580 GCA_905329745.1 Rotaria sp. Silwood2
TAACGTTCATATAGAGACAGTACTATATAAGCTTCAACTTTCCATTAATAAATACTAGCATTACCAATGCAGATGCCAAAACAATTATGTCGGCATTTGAATACAGCAAACTCTGTTGCCTACACAATTGCATACCAATGTATTTATTTATAATACAAGAGAAAGAGAAAAGAAACAATTGAAAAAGAAATCTATCTTTGTCCTTCGAAATGTGTAGGTTGTGTATACTATGTCAAAGACGTTGATGTGAACTGATTCAGCCATTCTACTGTTCTTGCAAAACAATTTGTTCAGGCTGACACTCAGATGAGATGATCGAAAAAGAACACGCAAGAAGATATCTCAGAGGTAAAAACTTATAGTTGCATAAATAAGCATTCCAGATTGGTTTTTTTTAATTAGATGATGCTCAATGATTTATATCTATATATGCTTCTATGTTTAATATAATGATTAAAATATTCTGATCGATTTCTTTTCAGTAATGACTCGTGTTACAAATACGAAACTGGATGCCATCCGTAATAGTCATCAGAAAAGTATTGTTACAGCACAAACGGCACAAGAGTAAATGTTGTTGTGTCGTCGTTTACAGTTTGGATATCGTCTTCTTACTATACGCTTTCTTTTCATTATCAGATTTGCAGATATTTTGAATACGTCTAAAGATGAAAAGTCAAGTATGATCTAAATGAAGAACTAATTTAACGAAGCTCAAATGGATATTTCATTAAAATTAAGCTTGACATATTCGTACATCAAAATTGATAGGAAATGACTTCGAATGATTCAATTTCCAGATTTAACTATTCGTTGGTGAATTCTGTTTTAGTTTGCTTGTATTCAAATGCCGACATAATTGTTTTGGCATCTGCATTGGTAATGCTAGTATTTATTAATGGAAAGTTGAAGCTTATATAGTACTGTCTCTATATGAACGTTATTTAACTTATACAAGCCTAGGTTTTTGAACAATTCGTTCAATATCTATATGACTATACCTGGGTCACATTTAGGGAGATTTTTGTTGTTTACTTATTACCTAGTTACAGGGATAAATATGCATGGTGTGAAATTCCCAACATTGATGCAATTGTTTTGGATATTTGATATTATTCATCACTTACTCAAACTAGATAAAATATGTCATATTTAAATGTAGGTAGAAGGGAGACCAAATGATTTTTTATTGTTATCGAAAGATTCATACTACTGGTTATGGCACTTATACAAGATGTCCAAATTAATAACAATATGGAAGGTGGATCTTGAGTAAGAGTAACAAATTTTATGGCACAAATAAGATACATACAAGACTAAACTAAA
The DNA here is from genome assembly GCA_905329745.1 of Rotaria sp. Silwood2. NCBI lineage: Eukaryota > Metazoa > Rotifera > Eurotatoria > Philodinida > Philodinidae > Rotaria > Rotaria sp. Silwood2. The sequence continues at coordinate 1,327 of CAJNSZ010001766.1, forward strand.
ACTCAAAGTGCATTTATCCATTAATAGTACCTTTTTGATCGATTCTTGAAAACAACATGATGCCACTTCAATAAAAATAACGTCAAAACTTTTCGAATTGGTGAGAACAACATTCAAGATAACCAGTGACGGTGAATCCGCTGAGTGACTTGTTGCATTCAAGTGCATATCCCAAGCAGCCTTTTAAAAATATAAATTCATAATATAGACAAAGAAGTGATTTAGCTGAGATAATAGTGAAACATATTAGTGTTAAGAGATGCTAATTTATGATGTTCACTTTTCTATACTTTCTTTATTATTGGGTTTTCTCATCCTCTTTGATATTCTCTTTGTTGTTACTGTTTTTGTCTTTATTGGTATTACTATTATTATTAATTTTTTTTTCTCAACTATTGATCATCTTTTATTATTATATAAATATCTTTAGCTGTCAATTAAGATTATTTTGTTCTCTTTCAAAATAAAATATCGTAACGGTTAAATTAGTGAAGTTTATTTCAATATCACGAAGAAAAGTTACAAAAGATTGTCTTTTAAATGAACTCTCGTTTTTGAGCAGCAGACAATGTCCTTGAAGTTTATATAATTAAATGTGGGTTATATACAGCAATACAAGACTTTAACATTCTTTCCACACACCGAAATGTTTACATTGATATTCAAAACGCTGAAGTATGACTACAATTTTCATCTACAAGAAAATAACTGGTCTTCATTTTGTAATCGCCAATTTGATCACCATACTACATCACAAAGTACTCAAGAATTATTATGGTAATAATATACGTTCAATACTGAAATAATCAAAAGAAATTGACGAAAGTAAAAGTGAATGATTAATGAAAGCATTTGTATTATTTAGCAACATAGTACTCGTTTATATTAGATCTTATTTCGATAAAGATAGTCAGTTATTGTTTCACATAGATGATTTATATAACAATCTATTATACAGGGAGTTTTACTCTATTCCATTTTTATATGACAATTTGAAACAAAAAAAATCAAATTAAGTGATGAAACTAATTAGATCATGTATCTGGAGTAGAACACATTATTTTTCTGCATCGATAAAAATTAGTGATTGAAGTGTTACGTATGATGATAGTGATACTAAAAAAAATGATTTCATTTTCAAAGAAGCAAGTTGATAATGATAGCATAAGGCCTGACCAATTATGCTCACTTTTATTAAATCACATCAAACGGTTCAAAATTTTCGATTTAAAAATACATCATTAGAAAGAGCATTAAAAAACTCAGAAAAACATACTAATTATCCTGGATATGCACTCCCAAGTTTCCAACAGAATTTTTAAAATACATCTTCAAGCAGAAAAGCAAAAATCTTTCGTTCTCTCTCTTAGATTAACCTTTATATTTTTTTGTTGCCTTATTTTCATCATTCTGTTTGATATGTATATAAGTGTATCAGCTTGTACATATATTATATGTCTAGCCGATAGTGAAAGAGAAAAAACCTTGTCATACTGCTCGTGATGATGGTATCTTAGCTTAATTCAGAAACAATCACTAATTTAATAGCTCGTTCTGAGTAAAAAGAATACACTTGTAAGGCAGCATACTTGACCATTATTTTGAGAAAAATATGTTGGGTAATGCAAAAGTTGTAGTGGAGGTAGTATATTTTTGTATTGAAAGTTTGAAGAAATTTTTCTTTTTTATGTACTGATAGAAAAGATAATGCTCTATTTTTCTCTGTTATTTGATTATCCTTCAGCAATTATCATAATAATAAAATTTCGATAAGAACTATTTATTTGTGTAAAACTTGGCTATAACATTAAATCACGTTAACATCCATGTTTATTCTCTTTTTGTTTTGTTTTCTTTATTGTTTCGTCTTTTTCTCTTGTCTTTTCTGATGCCTGACTGTTCATAAGTATTAGCATGTACAAAAGTAATTGTAGTAGAACAGGAACGTGATGTAGAAACAAGTTCAGCAAGTTTTTAGTTCATAAAATATTCAAAATAATCACCTTGGTTCTCTGCACATAACTGCATTCGTCAAGTTCATTTACCGAAGGCTTTTCTATACTCTTCTGTATTCAAAGAGTGCATGAACTTAATTACAAGATCATACAATGATTTGTCATCGTTTTCACTGCTTAGATTCTGTTTAATTAGATCGAATAACCAAAAATCCCATGGTGCAGCAAGTGATATTATTGTGGCACTTTCTGACTCAATATAATTCGGTACATCTTGATAAATATATGGTCTTCCATTGTCGTGGTGAAGTTTAGTACCACGGGTGCCAAATGGCGGTCTTTGGCATTTGATTTCATCGATGAGAGAGAGGTTGCAAATAATTGCTGACATAATACTGAAAGTGGGCAGTTTGTCCTCGTTTCAACATGATGACTCAGAACAGAATCAGCTGGCTTCAAAAAATGGAAACCAACTGCATCGAACCGCAGTAGGTGAAGGATATCGTCTTGTCACCCACACAAACTTTGATGACTTTCGAATAGTTTGTTTATGCTAAAACCACGACTTGTCTCCTGTTACTATATCATATAAGCACCATGTTCCTTTTTCAAATTTTGTTAAGTTTTGTTTGCCTATTCGAATTCGTCCAAACCCGTTAAAAATCGACCAGATGCTTGGGTATTTAACGAGCGATAATTTTCGTAAGTTTTAAGTGATCGAAAATGATCCGCTGAGTGATGCTGTAACTTAGGCCAATTTAATCTTGTGTCGCTTCTGTTGTAATATAAGTACCATCATCATTAAGAAGGCAGATCTATTCAATATTTTCAGATGTTGTTACAATAAAAGGTCTGCCAACCCAGGTGGAAGAAAACGGCCCGTAAACGGCCTGAAACGGCATAAAAACAATTTAAAATGTTAAAAACGGCGCCGTTTTCGTCAGCTCGGAAAACGAAGAGAACAGTGTTAAAAGCGATGGCCGTTTTCTAGCAAAAAAAACGGCCCGTAAAACGAGCTGACGGATTACGGCGAAATAAGGTAAAAATTAATGCCGTTTTATACCGTTTAATAGTCATTTCAGGCCGTTTCCGATGACCTTTCAGACGACCGGAATGATCCTCCTGGGAAGTTGCACTTTATCGTCAACTTCTTCTTACCCTTCACAAAACCATTTAGACTATCTTTCAAGTGTTCTAAGAGACGGAGCTTAATCACTATCAATAGAATATAATTTATCATGAATACCTCTTGCTTGACTGTTAAGAGTAGTACGCACTTCAATGTAGAAGCGAAAGTTTTCCGTATTCATCTGAAACAAGTGAACAGTGTTCAAGGTTAACCTAGCTTTATTTTGTTAATTTTCTTGAAAGTACACGAGTAAACTACACTTACACACAAAGCAAACAAGACTGGTATCTTGATATATATGTATGTATGAACGGCTAAGCATTGGGAAGATGAGAAAAAAGCATGAAAGAGAAGAGATAAATAAAAAAAACAAGAAGAGAGTACACATGAATGATAATATGATCTAATGTTATAGCCAAGTTTTACAGAAAAAAAAAGAGTTTTTATCGAAATTTTATTGTTATGGTGGTTGTTGAAGAGTAATCAAATAGCGTATACAGATAGAGCATTGTTTTTTCTATCAATACATAAAAAAGAATTTTTTTTAAAGCTTTCTATACAAAAATAAAGTATCTCCGTCCCTCGTTTTAAATTGTCCTAAATATTTATTTGAAAATTGAATATCTGGAGCAGAGGTTCAAACAGACTGAGTTTTTGCAGGCCTGGCCCACCTGTGACAGGCTCATGTCCTCGCAGCCTGCCTGTGCCTGGGAACTTTTTTCTTCGGCCTGAGCTGCCTGTCTCGGCCTGCCTGTGAAGGCCTGTCTGTTTATTTTTCAAGCGAATACACTGATGATGATATAGTTCAAGATAGAATTTGAATGTTATTATCTTCCGACATGCTAATTTTGAACAAACTAAATGATCTATAGGAATATTTCGAATCTGAAGATAAATCGATCTTTTTAAACACTCATATGTTGCAGACGATAAAAATAGTAGGCTCTAAATCAACTTTTCTTCTACTGCTGACCCGCGAAATAAACAATAGATCTGGCACTATTGATCTTCTTTGTCATGAGGATCCTCGAGCAATGTTTTTGCTTTTGAAAGTTTCAATCCTTGTTTCTGTTATGGATTGTGATCCGAAGTATTTGTGCACGATGTGTCGTGAAAACGATTTATTTTCAAGTTGCTAAATATTCCTGTAAGTGATGGCTATGAAGTGCTCGAAATCTATTCGCAAAAGAGATAGTTATTTTGATTTTTCCTTCACACACGTCAAGTTTTATTTTGCACACAGAATGCCGAGCATGTATGAACAAAATTTTTGAATCAGATTCTGTCACTAATAGCCCCAATGTTAACTGAAGAAGCGTGAGTATCAATTAGAATTTGGATTAATTTGACTGATAACTAGTCAAAACGGATACCTGAGCTGGTTCAAACAGACATTCACTTAAATAATTGACAGAACTTCGGTTCATGCTTGAAGATTTTAAGTGATGATGTACTTTCAGCTTTCAAAACTATATGAGGTTCGTACGGTACATGCGTATACTTGAACATTTTGGGCAGTATTGTTCTAGCCTATGCGAAGAGTAACACAAAAATTCCTAATTGAATCAGCTATGGCTAGATAGTAGGTTTCATTTGTTGACTTTGGCAGGCAGAAACTTTTCCCAGATCACTATCAGAAACATGAAGTTCATTTCTTCGTCACGCACAGTACATGCTACTTAGTTGATCTGAATGCGTACAGTTTTCTGTCTGTTGTTCTGCCGATGAGTCAGAATAATTTGTCTAAATTGATTCTATTGATATCGAATGTCAATTCAGAAAACGTATGGGAATATTTTTCGGCTAAATAGATCAATATCACGACCTTTTGTGTTGACGATTTATTTCAACGTTCAACAGCTCTCAAAGCGAGATGATAAACTGTCAGAGCAACATAAGATTGAAAGACAACGTGAGAATGATTAGTCAGAGCCCTTTTTACAATTTCTGCAATGTCACAAACAACGTCAGAAACTTATTACCTATAGAAATGGAGATTCTCAAGTGGCTGATACACCCTTGACTCATGAGAATAATGTTTTTCGCGTATTTTACGATATGTAAAATCTGTTATCAAAGCTTGGCATCCAAATTGATTTGGAACAAAAGCTCATATGAGCACTTTGGACGAAATGAGTACTTCAATACGTACTCAACTAGAACAGAAAATCCAGATTGTCGACTACAACGATAATCAGAGCGATCCCGATGATGATGATTCGTATGCAGGTTCTAGAAGAGTCGAGCACAATATCCAAAAATGAAAGCTTTCGACATCATTTCCTCTCTTACACTTGTCAAGTTATATCCTTGCAATATGATTCAGGATAACGAAAAAAGCATACACAAGTAGACAGCTTGCTGACGTGTTATTGATGTCAAGGCTTAGTTTCTGGCGTCGATGGGGGATTTGTCTTTATTCAATTGAATTTTTTTTCAATATTTGAATGTGTTTAAGATTTTCAAACCATATACCATGCCGAAAGACGGAAAGATGACATGAACATGGACGATATAGAGGATACAGTGGAGTTATGGATAGGATACAAATATATAGTGAAGGTACTGGAATAGGCTCTAGAAAATAAGGACCTGATGACGATATTGGAGGTATCGGGATAGTTGGATTCGGCTTTCTTCATTGGCGAACATCGTGTAGAGCTCACAATTTTGTTTGCTTGTAGAATGTAAAAATTTTGTCTTCGACGTTTAGAAAAGCAAGCACTTTAAAAAAAGGGTTGAAAATTGTATAAAATGGCGTACGATCGACCTACTTTGAAAAAAAAAACAGCTGATTCCTACATAAATCGCTGTCTTCTTTTGATAGAAAATCGCATTTTCTAAACATGTAGAATGTCCTTCATGAATAGCACATGAACAATCAATGAACAATTTGAATCTGATCACTGTTTCGCTTATTCACTATCTCAAGCATGATTTTTCATGTACATCAAGTTAACTGTTGTTTTCATTACAGGATTTATCTGAACAGAATCTTACTCCAAATAATTCATCATCCACGCAATCTTCAATCATGAGTTTCATTACCACTGATTATTTGTTGATAACATAAATGAACTTGAGCTTAGTTAGTATTATTCATATGCCATGCGCTGTTTGATTACATCTGCTGATGTTAGTGATCACATCGAAATAAAATAAATGAATACGGTCTTGGTTAGAATAATTCTCCTGCCATGCACTATTCAATAATATGTTCTGATGTTAGCGATCACATCGGAATAAAATTAATGAACTCAAGATTTATCATGGTAATTCATCTGACATACGCTGTTGAACAATATGTTCTGCTCTCATCGACTGCTGCAGAGTAAAATAATTGAGCACAACATTCGTTAGAAGAATTCTTATGCCATGCACTGTTCAACTTGTGCTCCATGGTCATCAATTACTCGAGAGTAAAATAATTGAACACGATCTTCATTAGCATAATTCATATGCTATGCTCTGGTTAATCTTGTGTTCTACTGTCATCGATTGCTAGGGAGTAAAATAATCGAAGATAACCTTCCTTAGAATGACTCACTTGTAGTGTAATCTTCTACCACGATGCTTGCAGATAATTTTTGGCTTAGACTTGCGCGAAAACGAATAGATCTATTGTTATTGCTATGCATTTTTTAGGTAGATCTTCATCGTGGGACGTATCGTTATATGTTTGATGTAGTGTGAACCATATATATGAACAGAATGCTATCAATTGAAATGATTCGTTAGCACAATGATATTCGCTCGCATGATCCAGAGATGTACTTCGTTTTTAAATATTTGGTATATTTGAGCAATGCTATATTTATAATGATTCATCGACTTCGTGATCTAAGACTAGCTGAGGGACTTTTGCATTGCATTTTTGATAAGTTTCATAGTGGAAGAAACAGCGATGGTTGAAACTAGACACTTATAACGTATTGATTATTTGACGGATAAATGACACACTAAGCTTTCTTTCGAGGAAGTTTTTTGAATAGATAGTTTCTCAACAATGTTCTTCGCGTATGTAAGATTTTCTATTTGAGTGACACGCAATCATTGCTTATAACTAATTGATATACTTGAATGTAGTTATTATTAGGTTTATTCATTTTTGCAAGGATATGTTTCTTCATAATAACGACAGAAGTTTTACCTCACGATGAATGATATATATGAAAGGATAGATTGTTGTTGCTGTTCATTTATTATCTAATTGGGAATTATATAACAAAATTTGGTTTTAATTCGAAGCGCTGACTATGAATTGAACAGAATGATTGTTAAGAATATGCAGTTCTTTGGAGACTGTTAGCCATTCAATGCTTGCAATGATTAACTTCAAAGTAAATATTAAATTTGAATGCAAATGTTGCTATGATTATTCAAATGATACGAGATAAATGATATGATATTATGTTAAAAATTGGTCATTGCCTTTATAACGAACGTGAACTCCTTTTAAGTAGACATCATATCGTGAAAAACTGTACGAAACTTTTTTCAAGTGACTTTAAACATCACATCTCTCATTTTATTTCTTCATATGCCCTAACAAAATTTCTTATCTTTATAAAATTTTGATGTTATACGAATGCAATCTAATCTTAAAAGACATTTATGTATTTTTTACTTTTGAAAAGACTTTTCAGTATTTGAAAATCTTACCGAACATAAACTCTAATGGAACTTAGACTACTTTCATATAATTTTAAATGTTTACAAGATTAAGTTTTAACCCAGAACAAGAAATGTTCAAAAGATTACTAATCCATCGTTAAGATTTCGTTAAGAATTAGTCTCCTAATTCTTAATTGCTTAGTTTCTCTGGTTCTCTTTCTATTTTTCTGCAATAAATATCATGCTTTTCATCTCTTAACAATCTTTCAACATTTAATCATCATTTTAATGTGCTTCAACATTCTCAATAAATACTTTATATGAAAACACAGCCAAGAAATGCGGATCTATCGAGATAATTGTTTTCCAATCTAGTACAGAAGTACAATACTGCAACAATTTGGCCCCATGTGTCTTTTAAATCTCATTAGAAGTTATATCACTGCATCCTACACCTACGAAAAGGAAATTTTTTATTTTGTTTTATCTGGTGGTGAATAAAAGACCGCAACATATGTTATTTAAAGCATTTTGTACTTTTTCAATATTGCAGCAGAAAAAAAAATAATTCTAAGTTTCGCGTCAAAAGATACAGCACTTGATTTACGTAGGATATCTGAGGTCAGAATTCGATAATATCTTGAGTAGATTCGGTGTCAAACTCTTTTCAACTCACTCTAACTGGTTTTCAAGTATATTTATTCATCTAGTTTTTCAATGAAAACAATAATACTCCTCTTTATAATATTCAATGAAGAAATAAAAACTTTCAACATAGACGACATACGATGAAATTTCGGAAAAAGCAAAGATGTAGATTCATTCTAGATCAAGGTTCCCGATTAGAGTAGAAGGCAAGAAAAGGCTTTCTTCCTTTCCAAATAATTTCAGACTTTCTGCCATCATTGTTGATAAATACTTTCTGCGAGATTTTTAAAGTTCAGTTCAGCAGACAGCTCCGGTGTTTGCTGGAATAAAATTAAACCAAAGATGCTGTCTGTGAAATTTCTTGCAGAAAGTGGATACTATTTCTGCCAAATTTTTAGCTCCCCTTCCTTCTCATTCCTAAAAACTATTGGAGAACCTGTTTTAAACAACAGTAAAGAATGACAGCAAGGTAGAATAATGCAGTAGAAATTGATTGTTAATTGAAAGCAAGCAAATGTATTCACGAAAAAGCTGTGTCTTTTTCAGAAAATTAAAAAATTTGTCACACAATCATTTAACCTTGACAGATAAGAAAGAAAAACTTTTTTTAATTACTGAAAAATAAATCATACTCTTGCAATAGACACTTTATAGACACAATTATTTTATGTAGTGCTTTTGAAAACTATAATATTTAATCTCATCTTATAAAAAATATACAACATCTTAAATCAAAGGAGACAACGTTTCGGTAACAAGTAGGCACAGAATGTCGACATTTTAGGGAATATAACAAATGCTATGCATAAAAACTTTTGTATAGAAGTATAAAGTGAAACAAGTACACTATACTCGTATGTATAATCGTCTGTACCAGAGACGTCCACCGCACCCAAAAATTGAGGTGCAGACGGCAGAAAAGATGTGGTAACATGTAAAACAGTGGTGACGGTGGTCACCGTCCCGAAAGCCTCTTCGGAAAGCGAAGCGACCGCTCGCTCGATGTCCACTGGGTTTGGATCTTATTATATATATATATTTGTGCAAGATAAGAATTTGCACGTCAAAATTGCCGCAGTGAGCATAAGATGATCATTATGAGATGCTAGATTTGAAAGAAGAAATACTCAAATAAATTTTCACTATCGAATTTCACATATTTTCTTGTGTATCATCAAAAATAATGTTCGATTCAAAATTATTTATTCAAATATGAAAAAAGTAATACGAAACCAATAGGCATATTCAGTGCGATCTTTCACCTATGCAACTTGGTGAGCTGCTTTTTCATCTATGTGGTCTAGCTTTTCAGATAACAATCGGACGTTCGTTGATGTTGATATACTCTTTCTGAATTCACAGATGACACTTCATAACTGATCCTATATCCGCATCACTATACATTCAAGATTTTTTTAAGCGATTTCCTAAATATTTTAATACTATTTTGAGCAGAATTTATCTAGAAAATAACCTAGATAGATACTTATTATTTACTAATAGAGACATCGTGTGATGGGCAATGCTAGTGAAAGTAACAAATGAATAAATAACTCCGAGCATGAATTTCTAATGGTGTGATTTATCAACCAATACATTCGCATATTAAATAGATATCAAAGAGCTACAGATATTACAGAGGCAAGAGAAAGGATAGAAATTCGACCCAAATAACTAGAATTATAAATGATGCTAGAGAAATTGAAAATCAAAGTGAACAATGAATGTATCTAAATAGTTATTGTAACGATAAGAGGTGCAAAAGAAAACTTGTAAAGGCGCAGCCTGGAATGATTGTCTAAACTTCGATCGGAAGTAAAAATGTCGATAATAAACACGGTACTAACTTCGAAGAGCAACTATGTCGAAAACCGTAGTTTATGAAAGCATGAATCTCCAGCATCCACACCTACACCTTTGCACCCTTCCCTTCATCCACACGTGTGTTTTCGACATGTTTAATTCCTACCAAAGTTGCATTAACCGCCTGGAACATCTATTGTGAGCTAAGATTTTGTTAGAATTAAAAGTTATTAGGAATAAAATCTCAATAAGATATTTTACTTCTTTTGCAAGAATGAATACTCAGTCGATGTTTCTTTTGCTTTGGTTTAATAGAAAAGGATACAACTGTTGAAGAAGATTATTAATATTTACTTGTTTTACCGTTTCAAAACCCAGCAATTTTTATTGCTAACATGATCAAACGACAGTCGTTTCATCAAAATAAAAGCCGCGCGGTGCGGCCGTCCCGCGCTCCGCACCCCCGCGAGCAGTGCACGCCTCTGGTCTGTACGAAATGATACATTGTTTTTCTTTCAAAAACAATAGAAAAATAGCAGAAATTAGTTTTCACTATTAGTCTCTCTTATACAAACTGAATTTTTGAAGAAGTTTCATCTTCTTATCATTTACAAGATATATGCTATTTTCTCATTTTAGAAAATTTTTTAAAAATTGAATTAGTATTATATTGAATAGGACACAATATAAAAGTTCACTATCAGAACATACATTGAAATATATTACTCTCACCAAAATCTGTTCTGCTCAAACAAAAACAATATAGATTTTCTTATGATAATATAATTTCATATAATATACTCCTTGAAACCATATCAGAATAACAGATAAAGAATAAAATCATTTAAAATTTTTTTCAAAATACTTCATAAACAACTGACAATATGTTGTACCATATGTAGAAAAAATATATATATAACATGGACCTATAAACTTGAATTTAATTGGCACCAACTTTTACTTAATTCACACGATCCAATCGTGGATTTTTTTTATTAAAAGCTAAGCGATTTTCCTTTCCTATGAGGAACACACATATTACAGGTGGTCTATGAGTAAATCAAACATGAAAAATGCAATGCACTTTCTTCTTTCGCCGACTGCATTACCGTTTTTTTTTTTATATCATATAATCAATTATTTTCTTCTTTTCTTCTGCGACATTTTCTTATGCTGGAAGAAAAGGAACATATGACCAATAACTATGACTCTTTAGCAATAAATCAAAAGATAAGACAGATGCAAAAAAAGTGCATAGTTACGTTCTGCTATCAACAGATGGACATAATAGTGCTAAATGTATTTATCGATTATTTTTTTTTAACAAACAAGTGAGTAAGATCGAAAATCAAATTTTATTTAATTTCAAAAATAAACTTATTTCTATAATAAACAAATTTCTTTTATTTTTATTAAATCTGATGTTTCATATAAAGCTTTATCAAACAAATTCTTAATCAAGACTTATTTAAAAAATCTCGATGTTTCTCAAAAGATCTATACATTAGCGACATCTATTTTACACGGTGATTAATTTTTATTTATTTATCACATGACCGAGCATTCGAAATGAAAGAAATTATTATTCAAGTTAGTAAAGTTTACTTATTCATCCACTTTCAATATTATTTTCAATAAATGACTCATCTCTTTTTTGTATGATCAGCAGCTGCTAGTTGCTACTACAAGACGAGATACTTTGTTACTGTAGTTTTGTTTTGTGATGATTGATTTCTTCTTATTGCGTTACTCTTTAAAAGAACTTTTTTTTTGTTTTTCTTAGGATCAAATTTCGAACGATTGTTAAACATAGATCAAAAATATTTATAATTCAGATAAAAAGAAACGTACTTTTTCTATTGACTTGTAAACTCATTACTTGTTTTTTTCCTTTTAGTCATCAGTTTTCACCATTAATAAATAATATTGCTCTTTCAACCATGACAAAACCATGTAGAAAGACTCCTGAATAAAGACAGTTAGGCATCATTGTAAGTGTTATCTTCTTATCATTGTTATGTGTTTTTTCATCGTATGAATAACAAACAAATAAATGAAATTTTTCACCTTAATATCTCATGTCTTCTTATGTTATCCTTCGTATCAGATAACATATCACAAAAAGACCCATTTTTACGTACTTTAAAAATAATGCAATAGTCTATTTACTTGTTCAGGAGTATAAATTAAAATTAATTATTGAAATAATTTATAAAGTCTAGTTTAATTTTGTTTCAGATAAATATTCACGTTTCTTTTCTATTTTGATTATATTGTGTGACATCATGGCGAGAGCCGTCTTTGTCATTTATTTAATTGGTAAATATTTTTATTTCTTACAAAAAAAAACGAAAATAAAATTTATCTCTAAAATATTCTAGCTTATTTCACCATTGTATCATTTGCATATAAGCAAGAATGTGTTGTTGGTCCTGAATATTGGTGTAAAACATTTGAAAATGCACAAGATTGTGGTGCATTACGTCATTGTACCGATACAGTTTGGCGTTATGATGAAAAACATACAAAAGTTGATTCATCAACAACATGTGAATGGTGTGAAAAAATTCTTGAAAATGCTCATAAGAGCATTCAACATTTAGCTAACAATGAGGTTAGTTATTTATATTTTTCAAAAAAATATTTCTATAAAATTAATATTATTCATTGTAGGATTTGATTAAATCATCATTAATAAATGGATGTAAATTATTTCCATTATCGAGTGTTTCATCAAAAGTAAATAAAAGAAAAGAATAAAATGAATATTTTAATGATTGAGTTTTTTTCTTTTATTTATAGTGCACAAATGTCGTTGAAAATTATGGAACATCAGTTGCTTCATTAATGAAGCATAAAGTAAAGAAAAAATAAAGTCAAATAAATTATTTTCTAATGGTTGTTTTTCTAGCGTTATGCTACATTATGTCATTTGATGAGTATTTGTTCGAATGAACCAGTAACAGAACCTTCAACGACTGAAAAACCAAGTAAATGATTAATATATTGATTTTCGAATTAATATTTATTTAATATATAGTCATTCTTGGACAAAAACGATGTACATGGGGTCCATCGTATTGGTGTTCATCATTAAGTAATTCACGTGAATGCAGTGCAATAGATCATTGTTCAAATAAAATTTGGTCACAACAATCTATTGAAAAGAAACCAAATGACAATATTTGTCAATATTGTGAATTTACTATTCAAAAACTACGTGCTATTGTTGAAGATGAAAAACTAGAAGTATGTTCATATATAAAAATTTAAGTTTTTATCTTTACAAACAATGATACACGTAACTTTCAAAATAAAATTTATTGTGACTTTTAACAAATTAATAAAAGAGAAAGCTATAGATTCACCAACAAACTAACAAACTCTAACGAGGGAACCATCCGAAATATTTATGAGCTTTGGAACCTAGTTAGGATTGTTTTACTGAATTTTCGACGTAGCATTAAATATCGATCTAATGAGCCGTAGAATGTTCTTTTGTCGAGATGTCGAATTTCCAAAAAAAGAATCGCTTGGTATAGGCCTGATACGGGATCATTAGACCTACCTCTGGACAAAATTTTATATTGAAATTCTACTTCTGAATTTTCCGATATATAAATAAAGATGGGTTGAAAATGTAGTAAAATGATCCTAACTCAACCTCCAAGGTTCCTGTGGGTGAATCCTTCTAGCTTGTTAGAAACTATCAATTTGATTTTTTCTGATGGATCGAACAAAATATCGTTTCTACACAGTATTGACTTGAGCTAATTTTTTAAACTAGAAATATTCATCACAGCGGTGCGGTAGTTATTTTAGTAATACTATCGTGACAGGAACGGGCTTTCAGCTGCGATTGACATCTCTGTGTTAAACATTTTTTTTTCTATTAAGGATACGAGTTATTTCATCATTTAAATTGTAATTCTACAGAAATGGTACTGACCATTTTTTTAAAAATTTTGTATAGATTAGTATCGAAAAATGGTTATCCGGTGCTTGTTCAATGTTACCAACAAAAGAATCTATTGATGAAGTAAGAAAAATAAAAGTATTTTTTAAAATTAAAAATGAATATCTATTTTAGTGTGTACAAATGATGAGTCAATATGCTAAGGAAATTCTTACTTTAATCAAAACCAATATTGTAAGCTAATAAATAATAATTTGATTCAATTAACTATAATGATATTTAAAAAAAATCACAAACTAGGATCCTGGCGTAATTTGTCATTTGACACATATGTGTAAAGAAGCAACCGTTATAACAAGAGTGAAAATTGACGATAATAAACCAAAAGAAAAGAATATTATAAATTTTCACAATGATCAAACAACCCGAATACCTATTGATGAACAATCAAAAATGTTATGCAATGTTATTGTTCGTGCTACATATGAACTTCATGTTACTCAACATAAAGATCGAGATGAAATCCAAACATTTTTAAAAGATGATTGTCAAAAATTATCAACAGACGAACTTGTACAAAAGGTAAAAGAAAAATTATAAATAATATTGAAAAAGAAAATCAATCAATTTTATATATCTAGTGTGAAGATTTAGTTGAACGACATGGTATTGATATTTATGGACATGTTACAAGTAATATTGTAAGTAATAAAAAAAGATTAAGATTTAAATTAATAAACTTAATAATTTATTCTTTATATAGGAATTATCAAAAGTTTGCGACTATATGGATAATTTTGTTGATCATTCTGCTCTTCAAGTAAACAAATTCTATTAGAATTTATGAAAAATATTTCTTTTTTGTTTATTAGTCTCTCCCAAATGTACATTGTGAATTATGTACATTTGTTTTAAAAACAGCTAAATATATGCTTGATGCTAAATATACGGAAGTAAGAAAATCAATTTCACGGATTTAAAAAAAATTAATTTAATTCTTATCAAAGGATAAAGTACTTCTCTATATTGACGAACAAGTATGTTCACGTTTTACTGGCGCAGCAAAGAAAAATTGTAAAGATATAATTGAAAAAAATGGAAAAGATTTAATCGATAGTATTCAATGTGAAACGGTAAAGATATTAAACAAATATAACTGTTTTATTTTTGTTTCATTAAATGTTTATCTTTTAGAAATCAATGCTTCTTTGTACTCGTTTTCAAGTTTGTATTGATCAAGTTCTTGATAAAACAAGTTCAATAGAACAAGTAAAAAATAAAAAAGTTGATTGTAATTCAAAGTAGCCTATTATTTTAGAATGAAATCAATTCATTTCTTAAAGAAAATATTTGTGAAAATCTTGGAACATTCAAAGATGCTGTAAGAATTCTTCATACAATCAATACCATTTATCTTATATCTTGTTCTAGTGTAATGCATTTATCGAAAAAGATGCTAACGCTCTTATGCGTACACTGGCTAATGATATGGTATGTTTGTTTAGTTTTTTGTTAGATAATAGATTAATCTCTGTCAGCCTTCAATGTCGGATCGGAGACGAAGTTTTTTTAAAATCTTCATTAGTCTCTAGATAGCTGTTGGATTCGAATTCTTGTTGGCGAACAGTGTTGAAACAATAGTATTTCAAGTATTACTATCATCAATGAAAAAAATCTAAGTTCGGCACCTATGGATAATTTTCCATAAAACCTGTTCTGTAGAAACTTATCCATAAATTTATGAATCCTACTTTCATTTCACCATCGACGATTGTATTATCTGAAATGCAATTGTTTCATCATATTTCACCAACAAGAATTCAACATTTATTTAGAGACTAATGGAGGTTTGAACGAAAAATTTTCCCCGATTCGAGATTGAATCCTAACAGAAAGTAGTCGAGAAAAGTTTGACAACAATCTATTTTGGGTATTTTTCTTTAATACTAAACACCTACCTTAAATCTAGATAGCAATTTTAATAGACGATGAAGTTTTCTGTCTAATGCATTCTATCGTAAACTTTTCAGAAAATCTGACACGGTAGTTTTCAGGTCCCAGAAGACTTTGTCGGAGCTATTTTTTCAACAATCTTCCGCTAAACAGTTAACAGCATTACAAAAAGCAACCTTTTCTCGTCTTGCCATCATAGTTCATCTAATCTTAACCTTATAAAAAAATACGTTGCTGTTAAACATTTTCCCATTATCTTAAATGCGTACTTTTCTTTATAGGAAGGCGATGTACTTTGTCGTATATCTGGAATATGTCCAAAGAAAATGTCATTTCTTGATAATTTGGCTGTTAATGATGTAAAATTTTGATTTGATTTTTAATTATTTATTGATATATATATAATAGGATAAAAATAAATGTCAACGATGTATTGATGATTTTACACGACGAAAACATATTGCTGAAAAACTTGTGGTATATTATATAAATATTTCTTTCCTATTTCATTAAATTGTTTTTATTTTAGAATCATTCATCTGAATTTCTTCATCATCTTTGTGGACAATTACCTGACAAAGATGATGTATGTATTTTTGAAATATTTCTTTGTTTTTAAAGCCAATCCTTTTTTATTCAAGTGTCTAAAAGCAGTCGATGACTCAATAAATGAACTTGTAAATTTCATTCGAACATTGGTATATATTTGCTGAGATTTAATAAACAATTAATTGAAAATCTTCCGTTTTTTTAAAGGATCCACAAGATATTTGTGTGAAATTAAATTATTGTAATTCAACAATGTTAGAAACAATCGAACCAATTCGAATTAGTTCAACAGATGATGTAATGAATGTAAGTATAGTTTTAGATTTGTTTAATTTTCATTTCGTTGTTAGCTAATATCATCTTTAACGAGAGATACACTCAATTGTACTTTATGCAAATTGGCATTTGGTAGTATAAAAAAAGCACTTACAACAAATACAACAGAGGTAGATTTGATATAGACAACATTTATTACTTTAAAAAAGGCTATTTTGACATTGGATAACTTTCATTGACATACATTAAAATTTGGTTGTTTTTTCTTTTTCATTTTAGCAAGAAATTATTCAATATATTAAAGTTGAAATTTGCTCTAAACTTGGAACATTTGCAGAATTGGTATGAGTTTTTTTTTGTGAATAACAAATTGTTGAAAATTTTTATTCTAGTGTAACAAAGCAATTGATGTTGAAGGTCCAGCTATTTTGACTATGATATCAAAAGATATTGATCCAAAAAAAGCATGTGCTACTATGGGTATTTGTCCGGAAAGTTCTGGATTTGAAAATGTATGTTTTTTATAGAAGAAAACCTTGTTTAGTTCTTTGAATTGTTTTATTTAGTGTAATGATAAATGTGAATGTTGTATGGATAAAATTGAAATTCATGAAGTACAAATTACTACATTTTTGGTAAAGATTGAATAATTTATTTTGATGAAAATAAATATTTCATTTTAATTTTATAGCGATCAATGGTTGAGAATATAAAAACTTTATGTCAACGTATGCCAGGATCTGATAAAGTATAGTTGCTAAGGATCACAACATGAAGGAATTTTTCTGGTTTTTTTTTTAGTGTCTTGAAATGACTAAGAAATTTGATTCAAATGTCAATCAAATTACTTCACGTTTTGTAAGTAAAAATTAATAATGCTCGTGACTTTCGAATAGTTTCTCTTGGAATATACAAAAAAAGCAAGATCTTGATCTAAAATTTAATTTAAAGGACTTCAGTATACGCAATACCCCATAGTTGAGTTACAAAAATGAATTTCTCATTAGTTTTTCGTATCAGATTTAAACAAGTAACGTAACCAAACAGAGACTAGAGGAGTATTAGTCTATTTTAAAAGGTTTTTAAGGTCCCACTCTCAAAAATCGATTTTCAATGAGGTATTTTAAAAATCGCACGAGATTTTCAGCCCTATACTACCATGTTTGAGAGACATGTTCAACAATCAAGAGTACACAAAAGCTCAGTTGGCAATCCAAAGTTTTCTGTGAGCCTTCATTCTATATACTTCATGTTTCTTTTGTTTGAAAGAGAATGATAGAGTTCTTTTTTCTAATTTCTTACTTTCTAAGGGAAGAAAAGTTCAATGTCTCGAAAAACTCAAAAAGAATGGTACTCTAACTATACAAACACTCTCTTATGTCCTGTATCTTTACATGCTCTTTCAAAAAAACAAAAGAGCTATCAGCTATAATGAAGCTCTTTCAAGCAATCCAAGATGCACGATCAACAAATCATAAATAGAGAAAAAACTAAAAATATTTTCCGCTTTCTCTGAAAAAAAACATATTCTTCAAATAAAAAATAAGGAAAAGTTTTTGAATAAAACCAGATGCCAAATTAACGAAAATTGACTTTTTTCCAAGAATCTTTAGCTCACTCAACAAACAGTGAAGTTCTGCTGAAAAACGAGCTTGAGCTTTCATCCAACACATTATTTCTTGTTACATTACTTATTTAAACACCTAAATATGTTATAAAAGTCAGTGTATATTTCTTAGCAGTCGAGATTTCTTAGTTTACTTATATATTGCAAGTTTTTTTTTCTCCATTCGTTCTCTTCATCATAGCTTATATTTAATTTTTTGACAGTCTCTAGATTCTCACATTTGTTATTCCAAATAAAATATTGACAATAATAAATCAGAATGATCTTGAGACAAATAATTTATTAATGTTTTTTATTTTTAAATAGAATGCTAAACGAATTTGTCAAGTTTTGAATCATTGCTCAGTACTTCCTGTTGCAGTAAGTCACTGTTTCTTTCTTTTTTCTTATATGTTCTATCTTTATCATAAATTATTATTTATTTAAATTCAATAGGTTGAAAGTTTAGCTGAATGTCAAACACGGATTGAATCTAAAAAGAAATTTCTTCTTTCTTCAATATCAACAATAAATCAAAATCTCAAATCACTTTGTGAATATATTCCAGTAAAAATTAATTCAAATAAAATCTTCTTAAAAAGAGAATTATTTCCTGTTTTTTTTTTTTTTTATATTTTTAGTGGAATAAAGATTGTTATGCTATTATTGATCGTTCAACATTAGATGTTAATGAAAAAGTTTCACAATTAAATAGTGAAACAATTTGTATTTCAAGTCAATCATTAATTGATTTAATTTGTATTAAAAATAGTCCATTTGAAAAATTATGCAAACAACTTGTTGAATCAAATGTAAACAGTTTACGTATGGAAGCTTTATTTAAATCAATGTTTAATCAAAATGGACATGTAGAAAAAGAATTGTGTGAACTTGATTATGAACATCAATCATTAGATTGTAAACAATCATTTAAATTACATAATTGTAAAGATAAATGTGATTGTTGTGTACAATTTTATACAACAAAAAAAGATTATGATTTACAAATGATTGTATGGAATTTCTTTTTTTTTTCATGGAAAGAAAAATAACTTATGTTCTTTTTTTTCTTTTCTTTTAGGAAACATTACGAAGTGGACTTCTAGCTACTTGTGATTGGAGTTTATCAAAAGATTATTGTATATCATGGTATAATCGTGTATGTGATCGAATGAAAGCTAAAGTTGATCAATTTGAACCAACAAGTTATTCTAAACGAATTGGCTATTGTCCTATTGAACAACAAATAAAGAATCAAGATGTAAGTATTAAGCTAAATTATAAAAATATAATCTGTTATGATTCTCTCTTTTTTTTTTGTATTTTAGTGTCAAATAGATGGTGATAAGTGTCAATGTTGTACAAAACGTCTTGATTCTCGTCAATATCGTTTTCGAACAACAGTTAATGAAGTAACAACTGCACTTCTTTCTTTATGTACTGATGATGATTGCCGTTCAATTGTTCAATCAGCACAACAACAATCATTAAATCAAATAGATAAAATTCATTCACAAACATATTGTCAACGTTATGGTTATTGTTCATCGGAACATTCATCTCAATCATCACCATTTCTTTCACGTTTATTAATAAATTCTTATCAACATATTGGATCATCTATTGAAGCTTTAGATCAACGTTTAGAAACAGCTTTATCGAGTGATATTTGTTTTCAATATGGACAATTAAGACCAATGTGTGAACATTTATTAGCATCACCACAAAGTCATCGTTATGCTTATATGTATATGGCTTTATTAAAAAATAATCCAAAATTAATTGATGATGATTTACGTTAACAA
>CAJNSZ010001767.1:0-21571 GCA_905329745.1 Rotaria sp. Silwood2
TAATTTCAAGAAAACTATTAATCATTGACAAAGAAAATATCTTGTTTAAAATAAAATTTCAGTTATTTAGTAAACTGGGATTGATTGATCCATAAAGGTGCCGTAAATAGAAGCGGCTTTCGTTGAATAATTCATGTGTGTGTGGTCGAATGTCTTGTGTCAGGATAAACTTGATTTGTTTTTTTACATAAACAAAACAAACGTTCTCGCACTATTTGACGAAAACGACTTGAAGCAATAAGGAATATAAAAAAACTGCTCTAAATATATTGAAAAATATTATTTTAAATGAAAATTTTTATTTAACTTACTCCAAAATTAAAACTACCTAATAAACTGGTCACAGTTAAAAATAAAAAATCTTTATCCATTTGTTCAGCATCTTTCTTTCTGTTTGATGTTAATAAAATATATGTATTATAAGTTCCAAAAGGTATTGCTTCAACAACAACAAAAAGAAGTTGTAAACAAACCATCATAACTAATTGACGATCGGCACCAGGTAATTGACGAGCATGAGTTAGTTGACGCATATTTTTATATGCAAGAAAACCGAATGTGACTAGTATTACTGCAGGAATTGCCAATAAAAAACAAAAGAAATTGACAGATGAGTAATAAGTAGCCAAGAATTCACTATTGAATACACATTTGTTTGATCTAAATATTTCAATTTATCACATAGATGCAAGAAATACATTGAAAAGTATTTGAAAATGTTTTTATAGAAACTAAGCAATGATTAATATATAAACACTTATGCGGAATGTCATTCTCTAATTGAAATTGAGTCGAAACAACAACGATTTCGTTGAATCTACTTATAAGATCTGAAACTTTTGTATAAATTAACATCTCAAATAAACTAATTCTTACATAAAATCTCGTCATTTTTTTCCCAGTTCATTTGCGCAATGTGAATAGTTATAAAGATGGATATTTTTCTATAATTATTATGCAAAATAGGAATAGTTGGAAAAAAACCATATTCGCGAATATAATATAAGATTATACTAGTCTATTAGTTGTCTACATATGCACACAATATAAAAGCCAACACAGTACATCTCTGAAAATTTAGTACTGATAAAACAACTTTATTTTTAGTTATTTTAATTTATCCATTTGCCAGTATAACTTTAGTTAACATTATTATTTCCAGAAAATCGTTTTCATTTGCAAAATATATCTCAAATCTTCGCATCTTATGCACGACCATGCACGACTCTTATTCTTTCAAATAGATCTTATCTGCGAAAACTATTCGTTTTTGAGTCGGCATGGAATTTCTGCTATTTTGTAGTATTCATATTGTTCATTACAAGAATTTTATTTTTTTCTTTCGACGTGTATTTATGTATAAGTGTGTACATACATTTTTTAAGTTTTCGCGATTCACTGGACATTATGTGCCGAATGTGAAGCCTGTTGAGTCCAAAATTTTTGGACTCGACTCTGATTCCGAATCGTATTCTTGACAGTCAACGAAGTTTGTTTTAATTCGCACTTGCTAGGAACATGCTCTCAACATTTCTCAAACAATATTGGAGATGATCTTATAAGAATCAAGTTATAATTCACTCTTTTTTTTTCAGAGTAGCACCCGTGAAGTCGAACTCAGATCCGAACCCGGTAAACAGAAAATGTTTAGGCCCGAAACCGACGGGCTCTAGTCGAATGTCTTTGACTTCTAGAGAAAAGAACTTGAAAATTTATCTTTTTTGTAAAGTTAAAACAAAACATATATAAGATGGCTCAATATTTTCTTTACAAAGAACAACAAATTTTAATAACTTCATATTTTAACCAAAGAAGTCGATCTTTTTACCATTAAGAAAGCGATATTCACAAGAAAAGTGTCCTATAAAAGATGCTACTAGGGATGTACCGAGACCGAGACTAAACCAAGAGACTTAGTCTCGATTAGTTCTTGTCGCACTCTCACACAATGTTGGTATCAAGGAGGTAAAAATAGCAGTCGTAGGATCTCAGAATAGATTAGGGGTAAAAGAAAATCATGCAGAAAAGTGTTTTCCTGAAAATATCACGTAATAACATCTGGTTAAATGGATGAATGAAAAACAATGGAGAAATTGAATTTGTGAGAAGAAAATTCATGAGAGGCTATTCTGCAGATCGACACCGAGTTCAAGACATTAGGGCTGGTACCGATATCGCGACTGACTAAGATTCAGACCGAGACCGAGAGGTCCGAGCTCGGTACATGCCTAGATGCTACTATGAAATATTATCGTTCATTTCAATAAAGACCTGTAACACTCGACAAGTTATAAAAAAATATTTCAATTAGCTAACAATTATTTGTTTTCTATAACAAAGACTTATTCGCTACAATGAATCAGGTGACAAAAATTTATAGTAAAAGTTTAAGATCGATTAACAATTGTTTGGCGTAATTAGAGGAGTAAATAGATTTTAACTTACTGTATTTGATTGTAAACGAGAAAAGGAATACTTTGAAGATGCCATATAACAACACAAACAGCAGAAATTCGNATTCAAAGTGACTCATCCAAGTTTTACATGGAGAATCAACTGTAAAAGTGCTTTGCAATTAATTCGGACAAGAATTCTAGAGGTATAATCAGTACTTCGATTTAGTGCAATCAAGATTTGATGACGAGTAATTAAACTGATAAATCGTAAATTCACCCAACGTGTAACGATATATGAGAGACGACATTCAGTATCAATAAGAAACATATCCTTGATGATATCGATTAAACGAGATATATTCGAACTTCCCATTATAAGTTGTAATGCGCGATAGTGTGTCAAAAATTTCAAATTTTTATTCATTCGATGGTCGGGCTATTTTTTAATCTGATCAATTTCTTGTTTGGACGGTACCTGCAGATGATTAGGGATTCATATTGCAAATTCAAAGATGATTATCTCTTCATCTATCGATGGCTCATTTCGTAATTGCCCGAATTCTTTTACAGGTAAAATTTTGCACTTGTGATCACTTTCAATAGACCTTTTTAGTCTGTGAACAATCGAAATCCAACTCGACTAATAACATAAACAATACAATACTATTATTAGATGATCAACTATACGAAACCAATAACCTGATATCTGTTTTCTTTATTTTGAAAATTTGTTTTGATTGAAAAGAATCCCTTTTAAGACTGATAACGACTGTATTTATAATCGATAGTCATATATCGAATTTTATACTTATGCCATCTAGCATCGGTATACATTCATTGCAAGCAAATAGTCATCAAATATGTTTATTAATAGATCAATATAACGCTGTAAAAATGCAGTAAATTTTAAAAGTGTTTTGCCCAGATACATATACACACTCAAAAGTCGAGCAATCATTGATTTTCATTCATAGCTATATTTTTATTTGCAAGTTTAACAACAAAAAAAGCAGACTCTTGATTAGTTGTTCAAAAAGAAACAGCTTTAAAAATACAAACATTCAAATAATCAGATCTTGAAGACGAACAATACAGCTAGCCAGAGAACTACTGACCCGGGTGAGTCATAATCGAAAGCGTTTAGTCAATCAGAATTGCGTGAAGAAGAATCAAGGTCAGGATCCAATTTGAATAGAAGCTAGATGAACATGACGGACTCGAAGAAAAGTATTTGTCAGATGATGGAATCTGTCGCAGTTCAGAAAATGTAGATAGTTTTATTGAATCAACATGACTGTGATAGAACGGAGTCGTATGTGAAGTAGAAAATGTAGATGATTTCATTGAATGTATATAGCTATCATACAATGGACTTGAATCGAGTGTTTCGACTAGAGTGATCACTTTTCCTGGTTGATCATTACATCGATTGGTATGACAACAAGTTAGATTATGATATTTGTCGGGTTGTTGACGCATTTGTTCGCATTTGGTAATGGACGTCCATCCACGATGCCATTTGATGCTTCCATTTTGTCGATCTTCTTGTGTACATTGTGATAAATGATTTGCTGCTTTTGGTAAATACGAACAAGCATCTCGATAGCTGAAACAAGCGCAACCAACAACTGAACATAGTTCTCCTTCGAAAGTTGCGTATTGTGTTGTATGTGCTTCATGAAATGAATAATTCAATAATCTGTTTGATCCACGACTTCTTGTTTCCTGATCATCATAAGTCGTATAGCAAGTGACTGAATCTCTTGCGTAATTGTTACCCAAAACTTGGTGAGCAAGATAGAAGAAAAGTGCTGTCTGGAGAGAGAAAAGCATTTCTCTCATCGATGTATACCTGAAAAGAGCAGACGAATATTACAGTTATCAATAAGTTAGACTCGATGTGTCTCCGTTATATACAGTAACTCGACACGGCTTTGTGTCTTGTTTTTCTTTCGTTCCTTCTGTCGTTGACAGCAACAAGGCGGTGGGTGTATCGGATGTAGAAAATTATAAGAAACGAAGTCTAAAAAAAGTAATGCGTGGTAATTGACGTTCTATTCTCTTAACTTGTCATGGCTCCCTTACTCAGGGAGTTGACAAATTCCGCATCATATGTTTTTCCTAATTGACTTATGATTGCAGAGAAAATTTCTTTATTGGAGATAGCATATCCTAGTATATTTTATTACGATATAGCGGAAAAAATAATAAATATGGGTTTTTCTACCTTCCAAGATTTACTAAATTATGGGAATGAATCAAATAGACTTTTACAACGTGTTTTTGAACAATCTTGGATAGCAATTATAGTAATTCACTAAAGGACTTTGGTCAAATAAAACATTTTGTTTAATAAAGTTTCAGCATGTGCCATTATTTAACCATCTACAAGTTGAGAATGGAGAAAAAAAAACAGTACCACGTCGATCGCCCTTCTTCTTTGTCACCGAGGCGGTTCGAACGCGAGATACATTTGCGTTCTTTATCATATTTCCACTGCTGACAACATCTATCTATCAATACGGATGAAAAAAACGTCTCTGTGTTGCTCATTTGAACTTTTCTTTTCTGCCAATACATCAACTGCACATATCTATCGTCGTTCGTTTATGTTAATCTTCCATGTTATTCTCGTTTGACTGTGTCTATTGTTTTGGTCTCTCTCTATTGCCTTACTTCTTTTTATTGTTATTGACTATTGCGATTTGAAATAATTCAAATCAGGAACAGAAGAAAATGAATCCTTTTATTCATGAAACGTATCAGATTATCATTGAATGAAAATAAAGGGATGTATGTACTCTTTGAAGTTTATATCATTTAAAAAACGTAGAAATATTGAGTTGTTTTCCCGTGGATTTTATCCCAAGTAATGAAGCAGTGATCGCATGCATCATCATTGAACATTCGAGGACAGAATCTATGATCATTCCTAAACTAACAAGCATATTTGAATATGAATATCGAAAAGAT
Source organism: Rotaria sp. Silwood2 (assembly GCA_905329745.1). Taxonomy (NCBI): domain Eukaryota; kingdom Metazoa; phylum Rotifera; class Eurotatoria; order Philodinida; family Philodinidae; genus Rotaria; species Rotaria sp. Silwood2. The sequence goes on from CAJNSZ010001767.1 coordinate 5,370, forward strand.
TTTTCACTCATACTTCTTGTGTGACGCTGCGAGAGAATTCATCTATTCACCTTTTCTTTTTGAGATTCCTAAGCATAAAATCCGTTTGATAAGAATAGTAAGCACGAAACTGTTGTCGAAGGATACTCTTCTAAATATCTGAGGCGCTTTAAAGTCAAACAATTACGTGTCAATCAAGGACTATGCAACTCCTCGGCAACGTTTGACTAACCAAATCCATTCAGGTCTTCAATTAAAATACTCGAACGACATTGAGAAATTAGGATTTGTCTTAGTTTGATAGAGATGCTTCTTGCAAATACTAAATACACTATTTCTAATGTTCTTCTGTAATCAGACGAATAGTCTTTCTATTCAATTAAGATCCATCGATTGCACACGACACTGTCACTTCAAAAAGACTAATAAGAATTCAAATGCAATAGAAAAGCTGTAATTTTTGTCATGACTCATCGAATATATTGGTTGCCTATCATCCCCCTATCTGACAACTCGAACGAACAGACTATGCATTGAAGTCGTTTACTCGAAATGAAGTTAGTGTAGTAATTCCGAGAAACATAACTACCTGTAACAAGTTCGATTTGATCACAAATATATGGGCCAATCGATCGTTTCTTCGTTCACAGGAATACAATACATCATACGATGACAATTCTTCATTCATGGATACGGTCTGCTCTCTCATTTTTTAAAAACTGTTTACAAAACCTTCATGAATTCTAATCCAAGCTAGTGTAAAAATTATGAATGGCAACAATTAAGTCTCAGTAATTGTTTAATGAGTATTTATTCAAATGCAAAGTAGGTAATACGCTCGATTGCGGTCGAACTAAAATTCAACTCCAGTGGCCAATGATTTACTCACTTCATTCTCGTAAAATATTATTGAATATAGAATGTGACTCTGGATGTATTGGTTAGCATGCCTACATGCGCGTTCTCAAACAAGCATTCTGTCAGTAGATAACGTTCTCTTCATACCGAAATAATTCTGGTGTTTTTTAGTTTTTCTTGCATTAGACAGATGACTCATTTTTTTCATGTATAAGAATACAGTGTCCGAAGCATGACACACAACTAGTATAAAGCTGTCGTTTCTCTGAGAGTGTGGGTGCTCTGGAAGATGAGTGTGTGATTAGACTATTTCTATCGCACCCACACCCTTCTCAGCTAATAGACAGGTTTCATTCGATTTAAATCTTTTTTAATTGATTATTCAAAATACAGCAATTATAAATGATTATTAGAAATCGATTTCAATTGATTAAAGTTAGTTAACTCAAAAAAAAATATTAAAAAATATTACAATTAAATAAAATCTGTCTTTTTGGCTGAAAAGTCTGATTAAAGGCAGGCTCAAATAGTGCCATTTCAATTAACTTTTACGTCAGACACAATCGATTTTTATCTGATCTTTAACCGCTTTTCTATATGGACAAATGAGTCTCCAAATATTTTTTCTAAATGTTTGGTTCTATAGGTAAATGTAAGGAAAAGCTTAGGCAACGAATAGAAGACCAGTTTTGGAAGAGTTACATAAACTTTCGTAATAGAAAGCGATAATTTTTTGTTCCATGGAAATGGGCAAGGAATTTATTTATTGCCATTTTAGTTTAAGTGTTGAGCTAGCAATTGTTATCGTATTTTGAAGCATGACATGCCAAAGGTCGACCTAGTATTACACGTACTATTTGTCGTAGTAAGGAGTTCAGAAAAAAATGATTTTTTCTAGTTTAACTTTCAGAAATACATCTTTCATCCGTATCATTATTGAAAACGGTTAAAAATTGAATAATCCTATTCGGATTATTCAATACAAAAAGTATCATTGTCATTCACTTTTTAAACAGAAGAAGAACATTAATGGTGTTTAATTACATAGTAACTTTGACTGTGGTACTTTCGAAATAACATAAAGTATGGATACGAATTTCGAAAGCAATCACATAATTTTTATGAAGATTTTAGATCTTGTACTACGCTTACTCAGTTTAGACGTCCTGCCCGGTCCTGCTCTGAGGGCACAGCAGAGCAAAAAAAATTCCATGTGACGCTCTCTGCTACAAAATGTTTATTTCGTGAAAGTTACAAAGACACAATAATCTATATACTAAGAAATGCTACATATCAAACAAAAAAAAACAACGAATTCTCTTTTGTGTGATGTACAATTGTGTAATTTTAGTTGTCATCTGCGGTAGTAATAGCGTCAAAATCTGAATGATTTAATCCTGAAATGCTCTCCTTTAGGACTACTACTTGTTGATCACCTGGAGTCCGGACGGATCTCAGCCTGATAAAATAGCAACAATATACTATATTGCCATTATTTTGTAATGAAACTAACGTATGATGCAAAAGTAATGGGACCAATGTCGAGCCCTATTTCTCTTCGATAGAAGGGCACTAGAAGAAATACTGTTTTTACCAGAAGATAGATCTTTTTCTCCTCTTTCGAATCATATACAACTTGTTTTTGTAATACGCTCATAAATGAAACGAAGCAACTGAAAAAAGAGGCACCCTCAAAAAGAATCCGCACTTTTTCTATCATAGGATCGTACAAAATGTTGAGCCATATATCTCTTCGATAAATTGGTTCTTAAAAGAATATTTTTTTCTCAGTCAATAGGAAATTTTCTTCTCTCTCGAACAATGTATGATTTATATTTGTCACACATTGTTAAATGAAATGAGACAAGAAAAACGAGAAACACTCGTGCAATAAGTTTGTAATTTTTGTGGACTTACTAGAAAGATCTTGTAAAATGGTGATTATTTCGACTTTCATGAACTCAATGAAAACGTTTTGTCAAACAACAGTTAACAATAATTGACTGCTGTCTACAAGATGCTTTTCACAAACTCATACAGAAATTACAAACTGCGGATTCTTTTTGAGGGAGCCTCTCTAATCTCTTTTCAGTTGCTTCTTTTCATTGATGAACGTATTACAAAAATAAATTAGATATATGATTCGAAAGAGGAGAAGAAGCTCTATCTTCTAATAAAGAAATATTTCTTCCAGGACTCTTCTATCAAAGCGAAATGGAGGCTGCATTTCTCCGGTTACTTCTTCATCATATGTAAGTTGGGTGTAGGTGTTCTATTTCTTATCATTTGACTTATCATCAACAATAAAGACGATTTCATTTTCTTTCAGTGCTCTTAATCTTGTTGCAAAATCTCGATTAATTTCATATCGATTGGCCAAGTACTGAAATTTTCATAAGTGTTCTTCATTAATCAACAGGAGCATTTTGTTAAAATGAATGAAAACCAATTTGACTCGGATATGATTATGGTGGTGGTAGTGAAGATACACTTGCAGGAAATTGTTCTGAATACATATTTGATTACTTTTAACACTTGTAAGCAATAAATAGAAACTCAAAAACTTGTTCTTTTTCCTTTTTATTTCTCTGACTTCTTTATTTCTTTGTTTGTATCTGACGTCAGAAACAAATATTGTGTTCGAACAAAAAAAAAAAACACGCGCAAAAATCTAGAAATATATATCTTTTCATGTTTTATCAGTGTCTCAAAAAAAAAAAAGAAAAAGAAGAAATTATGACACTAGATTGAATCATAATTCGCGTCGAACTTTCAAAAATTGTCCTCATTTTGACGGCAACTCAATGATGAAGAAATAAAGACACCATTTTTTGATTCAGAATATAGCAATTATTCCGTGTTCGATTATTTCTTTCTCTAGTATATATCTCAAAAAAAAAAAGAATAGAAAATGCAATATGCACAACCTATATCTTAGATCTTCTCATATTAAAAAACAAAGATTTTAAATAACTAATACAAAAAAAGACGTCATAAACATATTCTCATTGACAAATATGCTATGAGTGTTATATCATTGTCAGCTTCTTTTTTTTTTAAGAAAATCGATTCAAATAAAATTATATACAGCATTCACAATAAGACGTTATTTAAGAATTTTAATTCATTAATAAAAAAGAACACGATTACCAAAATAACGGTCACCAAGTAGTAGATGAATCTGTAATAAAAAATCAAACAATTATATTATATATATTCAAATTATTCTATCAATAAAATGTAATAAACAGAATTTGGTTGAAAGGACAAAAAAAAAAATTAGAACTTCATATTGAAAAACACTATCGAAAAAGCTATCCCAAATAATCAATTTTATTCTATAATTTTATGAAAAATATATCTCTTATACATTGTGAAAAATTATTTATAAATACCTTGCTATAAAATAGTACATCGTCGTTTTTTTCGTTTACGACCATAATCTTTATTCGATCGCCCATAACCATCTGGGGAAACTTTTTTTTCATCTAAATCATCAAACCAACTATCAACGCCACCCATTAGTATTTTAACCACATACTTAATAAAAATAAATATTCAATAAAAAGAAAACAAATTTATTAATGAAAATAATATAAAATGACTTACATCACCAAAACTAAATGGAAAATCTTTTCCTTGACGTGCTTGAATTTCTTTTTTTTCATTTCTATAATCATCAACAACATCAAGATTAGGGATCTTCCTATCCCAATCATTTAAATATTTAATACAATCGTCTTCATCTATTGTAAAGAAATATTAAAAAATCGAAACAAAACAACTCTATCGAATTCAATGATCAATTTTAATTTATCTTGTACCTGTACAAGCAATAATTGTTACAGGAATACGATTTGTTGGTTTACGTTCTTCTTTAAGAACATGTTTAAATGAACGAATATCTCGATTACCTTGATCATCTGTTGGTACACCATCCGTTGCTAAAAGTATTAGTAATTTACGTTCTTCTATTTCATGTTGTTTATCACGAAGTACACGTCGAAAAACTGGAACAATCGGAGTGGGACCTTATTAGAAGAAAAGAGAAATAAAAGAATTCATTGAACAAGAAAACAACAGCATTATTCAACTATTATTATTGAACATACCAGATGGTGGAACAGCAAAGACAGGGACCAATTGTTCTGAATTACGAACGTGAAATACAGGTTCACGATTAAGAAAATAAATATCAACACCATCTGGATCAAAAACACTAGCTAGGTCAACAATAATTGATACGGTTTGTTTTAATTCATCCCCTATAATTATTAAAATTAATATTCAAGTATTGATCTATTTGATCCTACATCGAGATGGTTTTTTATCAAAAGGACCAGAAAGATCGCCTAAAAGAATAAACGATAATTTAATTGAGTAAATATATTACACGTTTAAAATTAAATTACCAAGTGGAGTATTCATCGAACCTGAATCGTCACAGATAAATACTATTTCATAGCCTTCAAGTACACGTAATTTTGTCGCAAATGTATGGTTGACTAAATAATAATGAGAAAAACACACATTTTTTTTTTACTTATTAAACTCACTTTCATAATGAGCAACAAGTTGTTGAAAATCAACCATACGTTCTTCAGCTGGCCGGTAATAATTCAGTGGTTGTTGATTAGCATTCATATTATTTTGATATGGTGGTGGTTCTTGTTGTATTTGTGGATATTGTTTTGCGCACATAGTTTTTCTTGTTCTATTTCACACGTGGAATTTGCAAAATTTGACTATCAGCCAAGATAAAAAGTTACTTATAAATTGTAGAATTCTAAAGAAGCGAAAGAATGAGTTTTATTTGCATTGAAAAAGAAAATAGATAACGACCAGGAGAATGATGATGCATCCGTTTTAAACAAAAGGGTGGGTCTGGGTGTGTGATTGTGGATAAGGAGCCCTCACTCACATTCACACATTCACTCCAGTAAACCCACGCACGTACAAGCGCATTCCCAGCTACACTCACACACCCACATCCCTTTAGCTATTTTATTCAATGGCCGTCTCATTGAACTATAATCGTAAGTAGCTAAATATGTTCCCAGTGCCAGAATTCGTCATAGTTGATTGAAGTATTGTTGAGTATCTCGTGTTCAGTCGAGAAAACTAATGCGATAAGAAATAGGGAAAAGCGAAGAAAGAGAAATACATTTCATCAGATAATTTGATAAAGCAAGCACGAGAGAGAAACTAAACTTGAGTGATATAATTATTACAGCTCAGGCTGCCTGTACACATACGTGTTCTCATATTCCCCTTTATATACAGAGTTATATGTAAAAGTTCAATGGTATTGCATGAAACATCATGCTTGCACGAATATTAAATTTTCTTGAGTAAAATATATACAGTTCGATTTGGTATGTTTTCATAGCTTCCAACAAACTTCTTTTTCTCGGCCTGCCTTAATCTGACTCAGAGTGTCTGTAGACCAAACTAAGAGGGTGTGGGTATATTCCGTGTCCACATCTGCAACGCAGAACGAAACATACTCAGTGGTTAATAGAGCATGTGGGCGTGGGTGTGAATATGGGTGTGTCTGGGTAGATACAGTGTGGAGTATGCCTTTGCATTGAATACTGACTCACATCCCGACCAACCCACGTTGGCTAATAACCACAGGATGGATGACGGTTTCTAAGAAAATCGACCCAATTAAATTTTATTAGTTACTTTGTATAGAAATAAAGAGCATGTTGATAGAAAGTATGCCTTACATTTTGAAATGATTTAACTGAATATTTACAAACTTAGGATCCGATAACATTTTTAATTTTCTATGTATTATATAGGAGAATTCTGATTAGCAAAACCAATCGGTAGAGTTTTTCAAAAGCTATGAATTCATGGAAAATTTACCAAGAAAAAAGCTGTAATTTATTTGAAATGTAGAAGGTTTCGTTCGTATTGGCAAAGCCGGCTTTTTTTTACCAATGTTCAGCAATTTCGCTTATGAAAATCATATTTTCAAGCAAAATAGATCGTATATTCGAAATCAGCACAAAACTAACGCCGATCTATGCGTTTCAAACTTTTCTGATGAGTTTAATTTTCGATCAAAGTTGCAGCCTTAGTCTCGTTCAGGACCGGCTCCGACAGAAGTTGAAAAGTGAAAGTCATCAGAAAAGTTTGAAACTCTTACAGATCGACGTTATTCTGGGGTACTAATCTTAAATATACGACTTCTTTTTGGTTGAAAATATAATTTTTATAAGCAAAATCGCTGAACACTGGTCAAAAAGAAAAGACCAGTTTTACTTACGTGAACAAAACATTATATATTCCAAATATATTCACAACTTTTTTTTCTTGACAAATTTTTCATGGGTTCATAACTTTTGAAAAACTCTACCGATTGGCATTGAAATCGGAGTGAGAAAATTTTGCTTCTGTGTATATGTCAGCTTATACCAAGTGTTCGCGTCATATTTTAATGGTAGTCAGCAACTATTTCAACAAAATTCGTTTTTTCTAAATTTCCAATAAATGATTGTTATATAGGCTTTTCAAGTATTTTTTCATGATCTATCTATGATATATAATTCGTTTAGTTTGCATTAAGTAATAAGTACATATGTCAAGGAACACGAATAAATTTTACTAATCAGAATTCTCCTATATAATACATAGAAAATTAAAAATGTTATCGGATCCTAAGTTTGTAAATATTCAGTTAAATCATTTCAAAACGTAAGGCATAGTTTCTATCAGCATGCTCTTTATTTCTATACAAAGTAACTAATAAAATTTAATTGGACCGATTTCTTTAGAGGCCGCCACCCGTCTTTCATTATCACATCCAAAGCTACTAGTAGAAAAGAGAATTTGAATTCTATTTGTTGGGTATTCAAGATAGAAATGGAACAACTCATATATTAACCTATCGGGTGATACGAGTTATATTGGAGTGTTTAAAGGAGTAAATACCTGAAAAATAAATAGATTTCGTTAAACCATCTGAAGCTGGGAGTTTTAAAACTGAATAGAATTCAGATCAAAAGCCGACATTCTACCTACGAATATAGAAGTCCAAGAACAGATAGTAATCTTTGATGATGCCAAACTGGCACATCCATAATATATTCCTACCGCTTTATATATCATGGATGAAAATAATTGTTGTTTCTTTTCTCGTCTGCGCCTCTTTGATTTTTTCTCTTTCGCCAAATTGGTGTTTATTGGCAACGTGTGATGAAACCTACAAGTGCACTTGTCAAATAAACAGGCGACAAAGTACAGAATCATTAATCGGCACGAAAAAAAAAACGGTAAGAAGTGAATGATGTTTGTTACTTTGAAAAATCTAGGCAGCGATGAGAAGCAGAAGGAATTCTTATTTCTTGTTGTGTTAGTAACCGATGATGGAAGTCTGAAGGATGCTACACAGAGAAAAGAAAATAATGAAGATTCAAAAATTTGTTAAACAGAACAACAATGAATCTGAATTGCATCACAAGATTGGAAGTTTCCATCTCAATCATTATTCGATTGGACCACTTTCTCTAGTCAAAAAAGGGTGTGGGTATAGATTTTCGCTTCAACAACACTTACACCTACATCCACATCTGCACCCACACCCTACAATCAGATTTATAAGTAGTTGTAATACAAGATATTGTTTTTAAATAACATGCTTGTAAAAATAATGCAACTAATCAAGTCAAATTTTACATTATCTTCATTTTTATTGATTTTTAAGCTTAAAGACTAAAAAACTCGAATATGAACGAAAACATATTTGATTAGAAATCGAAAATAATAAAAGCTATTTAAAAAAATATGAATATACCGATCATATTGAGAGAACTATATTCAATTTGCAATCAAACGAAGGAACTACATTCGTTGTCAGTGAGAAATTTAAAAAAAAACTTTTTGAAGAGTGAATGTGAATGCATTATCGAAAGATGCCCGAACCGTAACGGCTTAATTTATTGTGTATTTGTCGCGAAAATAGAGAAACTCAACGTTTTGTTTACAATTTTCAAGAAATTTCAATCAGATCAAGAACTGAAAAAACGTCTGTTGTAAAATTGCTTAGTCTGACGTTTAGTAATATTTAAATGATTTAACTTGAGATTTTTCATCTCGGTCACAGTCTTGATCTGAGAATGTGTAGACATATTTGAATGAAACGAACAGATAATCTGATTTCAACATGAACGCCTCAAACAAACAATCATCTCATTGCAGTCTACTTATCCAATGAAATGTTAATCATTATCTTGAACATATTTGATATGCTATTCTATTTTTTTTACATTATTATCGTGGTGTCATACAGTTATACCTGAAGAAAGAAAATGAAAAACTAATTTACTATGCTCAATCTCTTAATGGAAATGCATGTGTTTTAGTATCATGTTCTTTTGATTATGCTTTTTTACATAGAAGTTTCCTATTTTTATTTCTATGTTTTCAAAAACTCTTTTATTTAGAATCATACTCAAATTAGAACTGCAATGCATAATAAAGATATAAAAGAATCATATTCTTTTAAATATTCTTGATTTTAATAACGAACGAAAGACAATTTCACTCAGCATCTTAATTTAATTTAATTTGACTAATTTACTTTTTTAAAATGAGTAGAAGGTTATTGTCGAGAAAGATTAGCAAATTCTGAAATAAATATTATCAATCAAACAAATGAACATTTTTAGGTCAGTTATGGTTTTTGAATAATATTTTTCATCTCATTGAAAAATAAGTGTTCTTTTTCTGTTGAAAATTTTCTGATCGTAGTTTAAGAATATTATGTTTATTGTGAAAACAACTAGACAAATCAGAATATGATTAATGGATAGGATAATTCGCTGTTGTTAAGTTAGTTTCCATCTCATCAAATATTTCACAATTATAGAAAGATATTCAATTGATTTTTGCTCAATGAAGATTTTATTTTTGTGATCAGAATAGGATACGAACTTACAAAAAAGAAATATGATAATTCTTTCAGAATCTAATATATGCGATCATTCAATCCGACAATTGGAATCTTGAATCTGATTTCCTATAACTTTTCTAGTTAGAAACAGTTGGACATTATTTAAATTGGGTCGTGAAGAGAAAAATATATGACGTCTAGTTATTTAATTTGTTTTATCAATTCTTGTTTCGTGTCATATAGGCTTAGCTTTGTTAAAATATGATGTATAGCCATTCATTGAGAAAGGGTGTGAGTGTCGGTATGGGTGGGGTTGAGTGTGGATGAAGGCTCAATATTGACTATTCTCTTTTGCCACAGTTACACTTCCACGCCCAGTGGGTGTTCCTAAGTGTGACGGGATTTTTGTTTGCTCGTGTTCCGTCTTTAATATTTCTGCAAAAAAGGTGAGCAAAGAAGCTACAAATTTCATGATTAGGTAAGCACATGTTTTGTGTATCTATTGATGAAAAGAATTTTTTAAAAAAGGTTAAGAAGTAATTGAGTTATGAACGGTAAAATGAAGTCGATTGATCGAATTCTATATATAAGCGCAATGTCCTCAATAAGAGCACCAATGCAAAAGTTGCACCAGCATAAATATATAAAAGAACAGGCAACGCTCGAAAATCGTGTCTTATACGCTTAGAAACTTCAAAATAAATAAGTAAATTGTCTTTAATTGGAACAGATCAACACAAAATTCATGTAAATTATCTTATCTAATGTAATTTCGTCTCCGTCTGCTAGGTAATCTCGAAATGGACCCTTGGCTCGGGACAAAAGTTACTCAGCTCAATTTTCTCCATAATATATTAGCGGTTCAGTCTGAATTGTTTACTCCAAGGATTACTTTCTTAGCTTAATATAACATCTCGATACTTCATTCAATAGGAAGTGTCACGTTTTTCCCGTTTGGCTATTCACTTATATCATGAGGTGTAGTCATATAATGTGAGATTTCTATATGGTCGAAGTGCTATACTTATTTATCAACTGAGAACATATCATCAGTGTACATTGAATGTAAAATAAATTATTCTTATTAGTCGTTTTAAAGATATACTGATAGTCCATGAACTTATTATTTAACTGCTTAAATGGATGTTTTCATCATTGATATTGAAGAGTATATTTTATATATTCAGTTCAGCACACAAACTCATAAAATATAAATAACCTTTAAACAAAAACCTAATTGTTTTTTTTTTAATTATATAAATTACTGAGTTTGATTTATACATCAGAATATGGAACAAAGTGGGTATAGTAAAATGGTGTAATATATTTTGGGGTTACGGCCACTTGCCCGCCAGACAGATGCCCGCAAGACATTTGCTCGTGCAACACGTGCCCGCAATGGACAATCGTGAGGGTGTGGGTGATGACAAGTGTCATGGGGGCAACTGTCTCGCGAGCAAGTGTCCTAGATTCATATTTTGCTGTACATATGATGTTGAATCTTTTGATAAAAGAATAATATAAACGATTAACAACAATCGGTACACTTTCTTTCTTTTTTTCTGTTGTTATTTTGTCAAAGACACAAACATGGAAGACAACTGTTGTAAAATATAACGTGAAGCAAGAAAAAAAGAGAATATAAACCACATGCTTCATACTTTATGTAACAAGTTTACTTACTTACAAACAAATGTCAATTCTTAGTAAGCTCTTCCTAAATAAATCGTCGAGAATTTTATAATAAAACGTCCCCGAAAAGCACACTGAAGATTCTTCAATGCTTCAAAGAATTTCTTTTGTATTACTCGGACTTTGGACTCGACTTGTTGATTTGCTTTAATTGACGATTGTTTATTCTCAAAGCAATTCAGTTGTCTAATAAACTTCACTAAATAATTCCCCATGTGATTCAAGTCGGACAAAACCGACGGTAGTATCAACAAGCGTGCAATGTTTTATTATCAAATAGATAAAAAACAAAAGTGAGATGATTAATATTTTCGCATAAAAATCCTTATTAAAATTCATCGAAAAGAATATAAACGATAATTTATCGTTATTTACTCAAAGAAAAGAGAAAGGAAAAAAATGAGTTTGAGTCATTTTTTTTTGTTTCTTATTGCGTTTCAAATTACAGTAAGAAAACATATAAAAAACAAAATACAAAAAAGAACATACAATGTTGAGTTGTTTGATTTTAGACTTTAGAAAAAAAAAAGAATTTTTTTTCTGAAATTAAATTATGTCAATACAATCAAAATTACAATTAGAAAAATACCAATATGGTACTCATGTTCTGTTAGGACGCCAGTTCTATGGAATGTCTGGGAAAAAACTTTATTTTGGTCAATGGACATTCAAAGATCCAGACCCAATAATAATCGTTGAAATGAATGAAGAAATAACCGAACGTGAAGCTTCTTTTTATCGAGACTTGAATGGTCACAATAATATTATTCGTACATTTGGCTATGTAGAAAATATTTTAAATTCAACAATATTTGTACAAGAATATGCACAACAAGGTGATTTAGCTAATTGGTTAATGGATAATCAAACAGATTTATCTTCAACGTTATCAATTGAAATATTTTGTCAAGTGGCTGATGCAATGAGTTATGTTGCAAGTAAATCAATTGTACATGGTGATTTAGGTTGTCGAAATATTCTTGTTTATAGAATAGATTCATCGAAACCTGAAAATACTTTAGTTAAAATAACTGATTTTGGTCTTGCACGTTCTATTGATCATCCACCTGTTAATAATAATTCTTCCATTGTTCCAATACGATTTTGTGCACCAGAAATTCTTGAAAATAATGTTCATACAAATTATTCTGAAAAATCCGATGTTTATTCAATGGGTGTTTTAATGTGGGAAGCTTTATCAAATGGTGAAATGCCTTTTTCATCAATTTTTTCCGATGATACTGTTAAACGAATGAAATTAAATAATGAAAGATTAAGTCAACCATTGAATTGTGATCGACAAATTTGGATTTTAATGGAAAAATGTTGGTCATTTAATCCAAAACAAAGATTTAATTTTGAACAAATTAAAGATGAATTATCTGAAATAAAAATTTGTGAACCATCCAATATTCAACAATCTATTTTAACATATCAGTAAATAACATTATTTTTGAAATTAAATTAATTAATTAGTTTTTTTTCCTTTTCAAGATCATCACCAATATCTTATGATTTTACACTTAATATTGATGTTGCAATGAATAAATCATTAGATGGAAGTTATGGTAAAGTTTATGAAGGACAATGGCTATTAAAACAAGAACGACCCATTGTTTTAATTAAAATAGATAAGCAAATAACAGAATATGAATATTTATTTTATACAGAATTTAAATCTCATCCTCATATTATTCATACATTTGGTTTTGTTGAAAATGATCTTCAATCAATATTATTATTACAAGAACGTGCTCCATATGGTAATCTTCAAGTATTAATAGAAAATCATCAATTTCAACCATCAACAAAAGTACTTATGGAAATTTTCTTACAAATTATTGATGCAATGATTTATATAACTCAACAAAATATTATACATGGTGATTTATGTTGTTCTAATGTTCTTGTTTTTGAAATGAATGAATCAAAACCAAATGAAAATTTAGTTAAATTAACAAATTTTACTTCAGCACATGAAAACAATCCATCCGCTGAGAAACATAAACGATCAAAAATTCCTATACGATATTGTGCACTAGAAATTCTTCGAAGTGCAGGTCGGTCAAACTATTCCGAATTATCTGATGTTTATTCAATGGGTGTACTGATGTGGCAAACTTGTTCTAATGGACAACTTCCTTATTATACTTCAACATTAAATAGTGAAGTTCGACAAAGAAAATTAAATGGTGAAAAATTAATCAAACCATTGGTTTGTAATAATCAAATTTGGTCTATTATGGAAGATTGTTGGCATAATGAACCACAATTACGATTTAATTTTGAAGATATGAAAATTCGACTTTCTCAAGTTAATCTTAAGTAAATAATATCATAAGTTCTAAGAAGATAGACTTTTTTCTCATACGCTTTGTTTTTCATTCAGATCAGAAAAAACTTTTCAATATAAAATGAATGTTAATGTTAAAATGGGCAATCAACTTTATGATAAATTCGGAAAGAAATTCTATGAAGGAGAATTCATACCGAACAATGATAAATCAATTATTCTTGTTGTCATGAACGAAGAAACAGCTAGACAAGAAGTTCCATTTTATTTGCAATTAAATTCTCATTCACATATTGTACATACATTTGGTTTAGTTAAATATGATCCTCGATCAACTACACTTGTACAAGAACGTACTCATTATGGTAATCTTCAAGCAGTCTTGTGCAGTCATCAATTTCGACCGTCAGAAAATGTTTTAATCAAAATTTTCTTACAAATTATTGATGCAATGATTTATATTGTTAATCAAAATATTATTCATGGTGATTTATGTTGTTCAAATATTCTTGTTTTTCAAATGAATTCATTCAAACCAGAAGAGAATTTGGTTAAATTAACAAATTTTAATTTAACACGTATGAATGATCCATCATTTATCGGTAAAAAACAAACAATTTTTCCAATACGATATTGTGCACCAGAAATTCTTCGAAATGAAAATCAATCAAATTATTCTGAACTATCAGATGTTTATTCAATGGGTGTTTTAATGTGGGAAGCGTATTCAAAAGGATCTATTCCTTTTCAATCATATATAAATGATGATGATATTAGACAATGTAGATTAAATAATGAAAAATTATCAAAACCAAATGAATGTTCACAAAAAGTATGGAATATTATTCATGATTGTTGGTATCTAGAGCCAGAACTTCGATACAATTTTACAGACATGCAATATCGAATTTCTAATGCTCAGATCATGTAAATATCTCCATTGGTAATTGAAAAAATTTTTCTGAAATGTGGACATTTCCAAACAGACATATAGTTGTATAGTAATTTAAAATCACTGATTATAAGAAAACAGTATTTGATAGAATGTACATAATCTAAATTACATATTATTAGAAATTTGATTGAAGACTAACGAGGAAAGTATTCTAATTGGTAAATCGATGTTGATATGTTTCGATTTTTTTAAAATCTACTTACTTCTATAACATTGTTATGATGTATCATTTTAATTAGAGACAAGATTTAAAATATTCAGAATAAACTATTTTTATTAAATTGCAAAGTTTCAAGTTGAAATTCGAAAATCAATTTTTCCAAAGTACGAACACTTTTCACGATATTCATAACTCATTTGGGTTTACATAATACACATAGTCTCAACTTAAAAGCAATTTATCACTTGGACGACTTCTCTCGTAAGTCGTTAAAATTGTGTTTATTCATATGAATAATTTTGACTTTTGTTTTTTGAAATCGTAGTTATCTATATTTTATGTAACTTCATTTTTCTTTTTAGATCTCCACAAAACGAAAATCAATATCTAACAAATGATATATCAGAACATTCAGTAAAACAAAACTTTGTTGTATTATTATTTGATTATTTCTTTTATAGACTTCCGATGCAACAACACTAGATCCTACTCCTCTACTCCGAGCGTAAATAAAGACTTATGTTTTAATGATTATGAACATATATTCATCTAATGAATAGGCCAATGCCAGTTCCAGAATTATTTTTACAGGAAATAAAAAGTCACAATGTAAAAAAATTATTTATTATTAGATCATGTAATGATTTCTTTCTTTTCTTATTTCGAAGAAATCGTGGGTTCTAAACTCTCTTCCTTCTGAAGTCAGCAACAAATCTAATAAATATTCCTCAAATCCAACAAGAAATAATCAGGTATTAATAGGATCATTTGTTTAATAAATCCGTATTTTCTTTGAAGGCATCATTGGAACAATCAAATAATTCTCATTTAACTTCCAGCAGTCGAATGAAGGTATGGATGAAATAAATTTTTTAAAATTATTTTACAAATTTCTTATAGGAGGCAAATTCATCGTCATCGATATTAACAGCAACATCCTCGAAGTATGTAAATAAATCATGTAATTTATTATAACAAATTTTATTTTCAGATCTTTGTTCGGTCGAGTTCGTTCGTTTTTTCGTAATATTACAAAGAAGAAATGAATCTTTCAAACATTAATGTAAATATTCATTGAATAAAATTCTTTATGCAAAAAATAACTATAAAGCAAGAGATGTTGAAAAATATTAATTAAATCATTGAAATAGATACGTGCAACATTTTAATATACAGGTCATTCCATTTATTTTGAAACGATTTGCATGTTGTTTTTCTTGGCTGATAACTGAGAAAGATCTCATGATTCTCATATCACTTGATACTCATAATACGCAACATGTTGTTATGATGTTTATATTTTGCATAAGCGAATGTCTCGTAATAAAATATCTGATAATATGAAAGGTATCGTCAAACGTCT
>CAJNSZ010001768.1:0-21557 GCA_905329745.1 Rotaria sp. Silwood2
GGTCAGTGTTGCACTATTAAAATATTCTTTTTTCATTTCGATTGAAGAATCTGTTTTCTCAATATATACATGTAGATATGAACAATATCTTGATGATGCAAAAAAATGTGGCATTAGAAAAAAATCAGTTGAAAAATAATTTGCTATTTAGATTTCCAGTTTATGGAAATGCAATCGAAGCTGCTGAAAACATCTTCAAGTTATTGAATCGAAAACCAGCAATTGATAATGAATCAAATAATGGTGTTAAAATTGTGTGTGAATACTGTAAATATTTTCGACACACAATAACTGTCTACATTGTCATTTAGACTGACTTTACTGGGCAACTTGACTTTGACGATGTTTATTTCAATTATCCAAATAGGTCTGAATCGATTATTCTTAGAAATTTTAAACTCAATATCAAACCTGGTATGTAAAAATAATGCTCAATTATTTTGATCTTTGTAAACATTCATTTTTTTTTGTTTGTTTTTCTTTGGTCAAAAAGTAGCACTTGTTGGTATGTGTAGTTGCTAACCGTTCTCATTAAAACGGAACGATTCATTTTCAAATGTCGATCTATTTAGGTATGTCTGGCTGTGAAAAATCAACAACTATTCAATTAATCGAACGTTTTTATAATGTAAATATGGATCGTCTCGTAAGTAGTTTCTTTTTTCTTGTTCTCTCTTATTTCACACTTTTCCATTTGTCTTATCGTTTCAGTTGATTGATTCAATAGATATTCGAACTCTTAACCTTCAATGGTATCGATCACAAAGTAACTACACAAATATACTTTTTTTTTCTATAATATCATTATATTTACTCATCTCTCTATTTATTAGTTGGTATTGTTTCTCAAGAACCGATTCTCTTCAATATGTCAATTCTAGAGAATATTGCATATGGTGATAATAGTCGAAAAGATATTCCACTAGATGAAATTATTCAAGCAGCAAAAAAGTACAAATATTCATGATTTCATTCAATTTCTTCCAAATGTAAAACATCAAGAATTTCGTTTTGTTTTTATTCTAACAAAGAATATATTCTCTTTTTTAAATATAAAGAGATATGAAACAAATTGTGGTGCAAAAGGAACTCAATTATCAGGTGGACAAAAACAAAGAATTGGTAAAATTATCTTGATTATTATGTTTTATCAAGTTAAAAATGATTTTGTTGATTTTAGCAATTGCTCGAGCATTACTTCGAAATCCAAAGATTTTATTATTTGATGAAGGTAAAAGAGAAGTTATGATATTTTTTTTTCTTTCATAATTATATTTTGTGTGTAATTGATTTAGCCACAAGTGCATTAGATAGTGAAAATGAAAAGATAGTTCAAGCTGCATTAGATCATGCTCAACAAACTTGAACATCAATAACAATTGCACATCGTTTATCAACAATTCAGAATGCAGATATGATTTTTGTTCTTCATAATGGTGCAATTGTAGAAAGTGGAAATCATGAAGAATTACTTGTTCTTGGTGGTCGATATTATCGATTAGCAACTAAAAATAAACTAAATAAATAAAATATACATGGTTTACATATTCGCTCTATTTACTTTTCTTATCTATATGTATTTATTTTTTTGAAGTCTATTTATTAATAAAATGTGGATTGGAATTCATGCAAGCCTCACATAGGACTCATAGTGAAGAGGCAGTGTTTCAAACAAGAAGGTTGCTAAAATATGTATATTTAGAACATTAGTGCTTGATGTCAGTGTAGATTGCGATTCATATTCAAAGAAGAATTTTTTTGTTATATACTAAAACAGTGTTATAGTATTCAGACATTGCGAAGCATGCGCATAAATGTTTAGTATGAAGTCAAATATTATAAATTGGTTGCAGAGGTGAAAGAGAAAACATAAGAAATAATATCATTTGTCAAATGACAATTCATAATTGATCTAAGAAAACGAACTGATAAAAATCATTATCGATAAAGTAGCGAACTGCAATTAAAACAAAGCTCGAATCAGAGGTATTCGTTTCGAATGCAATGTAAATGTCTCGATCTCTGATAATCAGAGAGAAGTTCCTTTGACATGTTTGACACAATCCATTGATTAGAAAATATTGCTATACTTTTGTTCGTTATTGAGTTTAGTGTACGTAATGTGGTATATGTTCGACAAAAATAACACACTGTCGCAGCAAATTATCACATGCACGATGAATATCACCTATCTATTCATTTCATCAAAATCGCGCAAAACTCAATGATTTTATGGCGAGTCACTGTAATATTCGAAGAATCACTTATTCATTTCAAAAAATGGCATAGTTTTGATGAGATAGGTACAATCTTTATAAATGAATTATATTGTACAAGGATAAAGCATACATTTGTTTTTTTCGAACTCTTATATGCTGATAATTTCACTGTAGAACACTTATAAAAGTCATTTAACTTCATTGATTGAGCTTCTTCAAAATTATGATGTTATCTATAAATATTAATGCACATTCGGCTTACTATCATAGATAAATATAGTTCTTGATGGCACTAAGAACAATCTACATTAATTCAAATCCATTCTCTACAAGTGAGAACATATCACTGCTGTGCTTCATTTTGGAATAATTGATACGATTTTGTTAAATATTAACTGAAAAGTTTTTAATATAGAATGCTGATGAAAGATTTTTTGAATATATCTTACGCTTCCCCAAAAGTTTAGGTTTTTTAGTATTGATAACAGTTATCAAAATATGATGCTCCTAATCATCAGCGTCAGTAGCAAATAATATCAACAACTATGACAGATGTCATCAAATAAGTCAACTCAATATCATAATGTCGGTACAATACAGATCACAATTGTATATAATGAGCTAGATTTATTCCTTTACAAGATGTATAGATAGTCCTTCTAAGATTCATCAGGATTATCCCACGAATGAACTCATTGGTATTGTCTTTCTTACATACTTGTATGTATTGATGTCTCTGAAATGTCATACCGAATACCGTATACCGATATATTTTTTGATCAATTGTTATTCATAGAGTAAAAGTCTTCAAAAGGCCTGCTAAATTTTTCTATGGTGTTATTCTGAAATGGATTAATATTTTTCTAAAGTTTTACTTTTGTTCATCATTATGAATATCTTCTTGTGGGACATTGTAACAAAAGAAATTGTTAGTAGGGTAGATTTTTGTAGCAACATGTGGAATCTAAACTTTATACTTGCATTTTGTTTATTGCACAAAAAACGCTTTTTATTCTGACAAGTGTGACATATGAATAAATAAGATGCCTATCAGATTTGATTAAAACAGTTAATAGCTTTTTCTATAGTTTTTCTTTCTCATTAAAAAAACCTAATCATTTGTATATGCAGTATGGATCGAGTGGTCATTCCTCCTTTTTGCACGGTGAGAGTCAGACGTACTGTCTTTCCTCTCATATATGTACGTTTATATGTAATACTGGACATCGTGTGTATTTTCAATCTCAAAAGTATTATTTCAATATAATTACAAAAATAATTTATAAACATAATGGCAAACACATCGTACAATAAATATGCAAATATGACAAGTAAAGAAAAAGATGATTTATGCGACCATAATCATGAAAAAATTCGAGAATTGATGACGTTAAGGGATACAAATGCTTCAAGCTCAAATTTAAATCAAAACAAACAGCAAGTTGGAACTATAACACAAAACGAAGAAGGAAATCAACATTTTAAAAGACAGCTTACATCAACAAGTCAATATGAAGATGGTGATTCGCAAGATGATGATAATAATCCATTTATATTTATTACGAAAGGAAACAAAAGAAAACAAAGAATCAATGAAAGAAATACAATGGATACTACAGATAACAATGAATCTGATATTATTATTGAACAAAGCAAAATAACAACAACAAAAACAAACAACAATAACAGTTGTCTCTTTATTAACAGTAGAAATAAAACAAATAACAGTTGCCATTCATATAACAACAAATGTTCGCATAATATTAGTCATCATCACTATTTGAGAGAACGTGAAAATTATAACAATAACTCACCAAAGAATGATGATTCAGACATGAACCATAGAAATATGTCAACATTACGTCATAATCTAAATAGAAAAGATAAAATAAATGATTATGAAAATAATTATTTACAAGAAAAAGAAATTAATATTTCTCAACATGCCCCAAATTTTGCTGTCGAACAGCACCTTCCACCTATTCATGTTAAATGTACACCAAAATTAATCGATCACCAAAATGGAAAAGAAATTATAAAAACTCTTTTCTCGTATATCGAAAAAGACTTCAAGAAACTAAACAAACATTATACTAAGCCATTAGGTTTCGAATATTGGTTCATCGATAAAAGTGGAGATTTAATATGCTTTACCAAACATATAGAACTCTTTATATACCTATGTGAAACCAAAAACTACCCAACAAAATTAAATCAAACTGACATTTTACCATCGAAACCGAAACACCTACCAAGCCAAAACTCTTTAATATTGAAATATGCACCTGAATACATCATTCTTGATGAAATTCAAAATGAAATTAAATTACATATCAATACTCTGTTTAACATCGAAGAAATAAATGGAACTAAAACAGGAAAATTTCGTCATATAAGAATAGAAATCAAATCAACAACTGAATACGAGCAACTATTACATAAAGGTGGAATAATAATTGATGGTCAGCTAATTGAAGTACATGAATTTCTTGCACCACCTCGACTATTAATTTGTTCTAAATGTAATGATCCTGGTCATGTGAGAAAATATTGCAATCTCAAATATGATGCTTGTAGAAGATGCGGACAAGACAAGTCAATGGGTAATCACAATGAATGCACCATATGCTGCCATCGATGTAAACAAAATCACCTCTCAACTGATTATAAATGTCAGTTTTTAATAGATTACAGACGTTCTCTTCTGCTTCAATTAAAACAAAAACCTCACTTATTACCTCCAAATGTTCAACTGTTCATTCCAACTGAATGTCGTGAACGTGGTGACAAAAACAATAAAATTGTAAGTAACAGAATCTCCAAGAGTAATAGTACACTATATAATAATACACGAACAATCAGTTTCAAGTTCAACAACCATTGTTTAACATTAGCTCAAATATTTGGCCATCACTGGAAAAACACCGAACTAATCATATAAACTCAGCAACAGAAGAATCATTATGGAATAAAATAAGAAATAAACAAACGGAAATTGAAAAATTAAAAGAAGAATTCAACAATAAAATGCAACAATGCAAAATTAGATACGAGGATAGCATTAAAAAAGTTAAATCAATATTATAAATAATTGCAGCTCAAACTAAATATCAAAACGAAAACGTTGAATGTTGTTGTACAATATTAAATGACTTCATTCCACTATTATCCTCAACTTTAACGTTTTTCCAAAAGATCAATTCAATGTATACCAAACAAAATAACTCGAATGAAAATAACAATGAAGCAAGTCAATTATTACATTTTATTTCTAACTCAATTGATTGTATGAAGGAACGGCACATTACTCTTTTAACAAGCCAAAAGTCTATACACAATCTAATTGATCAACAAGGTCAGCTATTAGTACAAGCAGTAAACAATTTAGAATTAAACCATGAATAGTAAACCCTTCCATTATTCTAAGCCGAATATTTCCTCTCAAGTAGTTGATTCGTACAATGGAAAATCAGATGAAAAGAATCTCTTATTAGAAATGATAAACGAATGGAACTCCCGTACATCAATATCTCTTCTATGCAACAAAAAGAAAAAAAGTTAGACCCCAGTCCCCCAAAGAGAATTTACTTTTTTTACTGTATAATGTTGAAGGACTAAATATTCATGTTGCGGATGTAGATTTATTACTTTACAATTATCATCCACATATTTGTATTCTTACAGGTGTAGGCACTGCTATACGTAAACAAATAACTTTTCCAAATTATCACTTAATCTCTCAACCTGGTACCAATTCCTATGGAGGAGTAATGATTCTCCATCAACATCATATAGAATGCAAAGTAATCAAAAAAAATACGAATTTTTTAATGATCGAATTAACTTCAAACCATAACCATATTAACATCGGTGCTATCTATGTCCCTCTTAATTCTCTTCCTCCTTTTCACTTGTTGTCTAAATACCAAAATAAGCCTTTCTATATCTTTGGTGATTACAATGCCAAACATATAAACTGGAGCTGTAAAACGAACAATACGAGTGGAGTACATTTACAAAACTGGTTTGAATCAACGGGAAATTAAATTATAACACCAAATAAGCACACATCAAAACGATCCGAATCAATTATATATTTTTTAATTACGCATGACGGAAATGGTTGGACATCGGAAGTACTAAATGAAGGAACTTCTGATCATTTCCCAATCTTATTTCAATCCCCCCATAGGAAAAAAAGACGATACATTTTTTAGAAAAACTAAATGGAAGATATTCAATTTTTTTCTTCTTCTTATACACGAATACTGGATGTCATTAGTATGCAATCTAGATGAGCAAACATTCTTCTCACATTTCTCCTTATTTCTATCATCTCTATGGGATAAGTGTAGTGTATATGAAAATTCGTCAAAATATCGTACACCATGGCCACCTGAATTAGTTCTAGCACAATCAGTGAATCGAGCGAGAAGAAGTTATAGAAGGAATAAAACTGATGCTAAACTTCAATACTACCTGTCATTAAAGGATATATTCATAGCTCAACGAACACAATATTTATATGAAAAAAAGAGAGCAAAAAATGGAATGGATCAGTGAAGGACACAACTTATGGAAATTCGTTAAACCTTCTTTTCACGCATACTCACCTCAATTCAAAGGGATTAAAAAAGAAGCTGAAACAATAACAGAAGATACGAAAATTGTTGAAGTACTTGCTGACTACTTTGAAGAACATTTTCAGGAACCAAAATATGACGAAAACAATAAAGAACACTTATCTGCAATAAAAATATTTCAACAAATTGAATATATTCCGAATATACCATTGGAACCAGTAACGATGAATGAGATTCAACTAGAATGGAAAAATTTCAAACCAAAAAAATCGAGCGACACTGCAGGTACATCAGCTTTCATGTTAAAACAACTCCCCATAGAATATTTAGGAATTATCACAGTCTTATTCAACAAGTGTGCCGCAAAAGGAAACTTTTTCGAGGAAAGCAAACATGCTAAGGTGATATGTCTATCAAAAGACGGGTTATACCCAGCAGTAAATAAACTCAGACCTATTTTATTACTACCTAACATAGGCAAATGGTATGAAAGAATAATTCATAAAAAAATACTAAAATGGTGTCATGAAAATAACATATACGTTGATGAACAGTCAGGATTTACTTCTGAGAGAAGACTGCAAACAAGAATCATCTCACTAATAGAAGATATTAGATTAACAATTACGGCATGCAATAGGCCTGCTCTATGAATTTTTGTTGATTTTCTTTCAGCTTTCGACAGAATGTGGTTCCCTGCACTGATATATACCTTATATAAACTTGAAATGCCTCTATCCTACATTAAATGGATTGCCTCTTGGCTGAGGAATAGAACTTTAGCAATACACTATGGTGATACAGTTTCAAGAACAATAAATATGCATGTTGGAGCACCGCAGGAATCGATTCTAGCTGCAACTCTATTTAGACTACATGTACACTACTTACCAACAGTCTTATTTCAATTAACAACACATCTTTTTGCAGATGATCTAGCGATACTAATAACAGGATCACTTGAAAAGAAATTTTCACAGAACATTATTGAACTAGAAGAAAGAGCCAAACACGCAATGAATATCCTTGAAAAATACTCTGTAGATAATCTTTTACCAGTCAATATCAATAAGACTAAAGCATTACTAATTCATAACGTTGTTGCCCCAAAATTACCAAAAATCGAATATAAAAATCACCAAATTGAATTAGTGCATTCCTATAAATATCTTGGAGTCACAATCACACAAAAACTAGGTTGGGGTAAATATATCGACAATAAACTAAACAAAATAAGAAAAACTTATAATGCAATGAAATTACTTTTCTATAATATCCCTAAAAGTAAAATGAAACTCAGGCGTAGAATATTTTTTAGCGTTCTCACTGCCTCATTTCCTATGGTTAATAACGACTTGGTTCTTTTTTTCAGAAAATCAAAAAAGGAAAATCACCAAAACTTTTATTACAGGATTAAAAATAGTTTACGGACTGTACGGATGGGACGATTTTACCACCCAAGTTCTTTGTCAAGAGAAACCTTTACAAGATTACATTTATTCATATTGGTCGCGTTTCTCAATGCACCTCGAAAAGTCCCTTGAAGCGACCTCGTATCAACACACATGGACTGCCTTTCAAACCTTAATTAAACTAGATAAATCGCAACAAAAAAATCTGGGATTCAGAAAAAACAATAAATTTTTAAACAGATTAGTAGAGAGAGTGAAACTAGTAAAGAGGATTGGTTATAATTCAAAATAAATCACATACCGCAACATAAAATATTTAAAAAATCAACATATTATTTAAACATGTTTATCTATAAATACTTTTTACTTCCCCCGTAAATTCTAAACTGTACATGTATAATCATGCGGCGTTACGATGGACAAATGCAGTTTTATATAAAAAGAAAAGAAAAATATATATATATATAGATGTCTCTATATCTCAGGGTATTCAAAAAATATATATTTGTAAATTGTACTTTATCAACTGTTTTTATTTGATGTGAAAAGGTTATATTCTTTATCATTATGCTACAAAGAAATGTTCTTTCTATGTTATACGATTATTACTTCTCTCATCTTATTTTGTTTGTATGAATAGCGATTATACACATTACTACTCTATCTCTCTATTTATTTGTTTCTTTTTCTTTTGTTAGTAATTGTTCCTTTCCTTCTTTATTATTTCTCCTTCTTTACGTTTCAATATGCGAACCAGTAAAAGGCACATTACAAAATAAATGTTAAAACAAAAAGTATGCATCGAGTGGCGATTACCTAATTGTATGCTCAAACATGTCATCATTAATGCTTACATGTTCGTGCACGAATAACAAATGCACGAAAAAAGATAGGAAAACAAAAACGTAACGATAAAAACGTGTCTCCTTGAATTATACTTCTAATAAACCAATATTACACTCATCCTTTTCAACCCGATAGCAATGATGGTTAATAGGGATTTTTCAGATACAGTAGAAAAGGAAACGATAAAATTATTTCTAGAAAATTGAAAGAAATCACAGATATGAACTATAAAAAATTGTTATTTTTGTAAAATACATTTTTGCTTTCATCTTTTCGCAGAGTAATGTCTCAAGAAGAAGAAGAAGAAATGCCTAAAAAAACAAGTTTTTGGCAACGATTTCGTACTAGAAATCAAGACAAAACACAAACTGAAGTAGTGAGCATTCGAAGTTTGGTAAATATCATTGTTACTACTATTTTATTCATTCAGATTTCTCTTTCATTTTTAGTTTCGGTATGCTAATACTACTGAATTATTTTACTTAGTATTAGGAACAATTGCTTCTATAGCTTTTGGTATTTGTCTTCCATTAGCTCTGNCGGAATTTTGCGTGCATCAACGGTTCAAAACTTTTATCGCTATAGATATCCTTCTTCAGACGTAATTAAAACAAAATCCACTAGGACGGATACAGCTTTTCCAGGACTACAAGACTATGTATACATTTTTTAAATTAAACTGTTAATCTTAACTTAATTAGATGTCGGAAACTGTAAAACTTACTGTTACACAAAGTTTCGCAATTGATGCCAGCATTACTTTAACAAACTGGATCTCTGTAAAGAAAAACCCATTTCAGCTGAATTTTTTTATCTAGATGGCCTTTAAACAACTACACAACCTAGAAGTCCTTTTAGCTCAGAAGCACATGTCTTTCTTGAGATATACAAATGGTTTGCTGTAAAAAAACGTTTACAGCCTGCTTTTTAGGAGTTTTAGGAAATCGAATGGCTTTCCCGGCTAGTGTACAAAGACAAGTCTGTGAAAGATGTATCCTTTTTAAAGTAGAAACAATGCTCTATCTAACAAAAAAAGAATTAACTTTCTATCATTTTCTGTTCAAATACAACAGAGTCTGACATTTTTCCAGGAACTTTTGCAACACCCGTTAGAATTCTTACATAGAAATTAACATATTTAAGTTATATTCATAGCATATATGCGAACAGCAAAGGTATACAATGGCTATAATTATCCATAGTGGCGCAATGAAAAATTTTTTGAAGCAAATAACTTGTCTAGTATAAACACATGAATTTATGAAAGAATATTCTTTTGGATAAAAGTATTGTGGCAGATGTTTTTATACATTTGAGATGTTTACAAATGGATGACGACTGAAAGCTGAAAGAATTTCATTTTGAATATCTGAACATATAAAAAATAGATTATTTTATATTTGGCACTTCACTATCAAGAGAAGCGACGTTATATCAAAGCTGTAGTATCGTTGTGATCATTGCTAAATCAATAATTCTATTTCAAATAATAATATATCATCTAGTCATTCTATTCTCTGATGTGTACATGTATAATAAACTATCCATAATCAAGTAGTGTAGGACATTCGAGAGTAATGATAGATAATAGAAAGAACAGAACAATGCACGTGAGTTTGTATAAGAGAGAGTATAACATAGAACGGAACAGGAAAAAACGTTGTTTCATCTTTAGAGTAGTAGATGTTCAATAAAAGAAGCTTAGTTTTATCTTACAATCTCTCTCGCTTTCAAAACATGAAGAAAATATTGATGTATATCTGCTAGCAATATGAGTAGTGTTCAAGAACAAATTTCGAAAGGGTATTCTATTTAGTTGTGTCACATGAAAGCGGAAAATGGACTAGATAAAGCATGAAAAACTTCTTTCTGTGAATTGTCTCTCTTGGCGAGCCACAACCACCTATCTCCGATATAATGTGTTGTATAAGACTTTTCATCTTTCAAAGATTTTTCATATTCGAAAACCAAGATTTGTGTATACTTCTTTCTCAATCGAACATGTGAAGATGTTTCAAGGAAAGAAGGTGCAACTTTGAAATCCTAGCATCTCACCATCTTTTGTCACTACAAGTGCTGTGATGCTCATACATATTTGAAATTAGATTGGTAATTAAGGAGATAACAATGAGTGAGTGTCATAGTATTTTAATTCGACTCTTCAATTAAGATAGATTTTTTCCCGAAAGTAATGGTTTTCTATAAAATTTGAATAAAGGTTTTCGTGGTGAAGAAATCGGAATCTCTGACCGATTTTATGAAATTCTTGAATTCGATTTTGTGTAGCTCACATATATTTTCGAAGAAAATAGTGAGTATAGGTTTTAAGATCAAGTTTTCGTAATGCAGCCGTTCCTCGCACCCCTCCATTACAGACACTTAGCAACCGGGCCTCCCATTACAGACCTCAATAATCGAAAGTAGCAGGCGTAAGATTTTCTTTTTTTTTTTAAATTGATCAAGTTATAATTGTAAACAATAATGAATATCATTATTTGTGCGTTGATTAATATATATATGAGAGTGTGTAAGATCTGCTGTAGATATCATGAATATGTAAAAGAGACTTATTTTTCAATTATATCAATCATTATAATAATAAGAATGTTAAATTAAGACAAAAATAATTAAAAAAAATAAAATATAAATAGCAAATAGCAACAATGCAAACAAAAAATAGGGTGCCTGTAGAAAAAATATTTAAAAACATCTGTTCGAAATGCAGAAATTATAGAGGTTCTTACTCTAGTGATGGATTTTCCTGCAAAACAACGATAGTCTAAGAGAGATTTTTCACTTTACGTATTTTGTATTAGTTGAATGAAGCTACAGAGCGTATGTGAGTTCTACATTTCAGGCCCAATGGGGCTGCGCTGAAAAGCTTTTTTCTCTTGGTCAATGGAAATCTATTACCTGCTATTCACTAACGTTTTGCAAAATTCAGTTATTTGATGAAATAGGCTTTCCCTGACAATAAAAATTGATCACAGATTCGGTTTCTTCGCTCCTGAAGAACTTCGGTAAAAGTGTTTTAGAAAATCATTACTTTCGAAAAATAGCCTTATTTTGATTGGAAAAATCGAATTAAAATTGTGTGACTCTCACTCATAGCCATCATCTTAATTTTCAGTCTAACTTCAAAATATATATCAGTCCCACAGCATCTTTTAGTTAAGTTTGCTACTCAAGTAATGCACTTACACCTTTGAAATATTTTCATTGTATAAGAGAACATCATTGGACTAATATTCGTTTCTCAAACGAGAGTGTGATTAATGATTTGACAATCTCAACAGTCAACATAGAAATTTTGATTTGCACACATATGCATTTATTAAATATCTAAGATTACGATAGTTTCTGATCGAATACGAAATCTAATTTCATATTTATTCCAATAAATGAAGAGTAATTTTTCTAGATAAGATAGATGAGCCTCAGAGGACAGCAACCTCCTCCCCTCCCCTTTCAGTGGTTTCTTGAGAACGACTAGGCAAAAAGTTTTGAAAGTTTCATGGTAGATAGACCTCGATAAGTAGAATAAAAGTTATCATAGACTCAAAATTTCCAAATGCTTTCTTCTGGGAGATCTTCTGAGATCATGTGCGAAAAATGATCTGAAGTTTCTTCCCGCAAACATTCACACTACGATTTTTAGAGTTGAATTTTTTCCTGTAGCAACTGGGAACAAATCCGGGTGCATATCTTTTTTTTTTTGAAAAATATCGTTTCCGAGGCTCAAAAGAAGCAAAAAATTGGAGGCACTATTAAAAATTCATTAGAAACAGCTTCTTTCGGATGGTGCTAATTTTGTAAAATCTTCAAAACTTAATAGGTACAATATTTTCAAAAGAAAAAAAAGCACCCGCCAAATTTGATAGAAGTACTTGTAAGAAAACTTCGAACTGAATCGGTCGTGCCGTCTAGCAAAAAAAAGGGCAGCGGGGAACTTCAATTTTTATTTGAAAATCTGATTTTAAGCAAATCGCAAAGAAAGTTGAACTTTTTGGAGTTCTTAGCATACAATTCAGTTTATTTTCGCGTTTTTTCATACAAAAAGGTAGTTTTGCCTTCTTCAAATGTGCTCATTGGATGGAGGATATTTAAATCTATATTACTAAACATAAAAAATGAACAACGAAACAATTGAATATTTTGGGTTTGAAAATGGAGGGAGTTCCCATTACGATAGGCAAAGAAAGAAATTTATATGAGTAAACCTAAAGAAGTTACGTATTTAATACGTTTGCATATCTTTAATTCACATTAGTTTGTTTTTCGTTCAATCGTTAACATGCTCAGTTTTCTTTAGCATCTTCTGAATTGTTCTATTGAAGGTTGCTATCGAAACTATCCAAAATATCCGAACAGTGATTCAATTAACAAAAGAAACTCATTTCTATGATGAATATTGTCAAATCCTTGATACTGTTCATCGGTATGACTACTTTTTTTCTTATATCTATTTATCAGGAAAATATCTAATTGTCTTACAGATCATCAATCAAACGTGCTCATATTTTAGCCATTGTATTCTCTGTAGCAAATTCCGCTGTTTACTTTTCCGTGGCAGCTTTAATTTCTTATTCTACCTTTTTGTTTGATCACGGTACACTTCCATTTGCAAGTATGTTTATGTAAGTACTAGAAAAAGTGTCAATTGATTCATAAAAGTTCTTGAGTCCATAATGTTGTAGGGTGCTTAATGGTGTCATTTTCACCGCTCGAACCATTAGTCAACAGCTAGCACTGTAAGTTTCTGATTGAATTTAATCAGTCGAAAAATGGTTTCGTTTTCAGATTTCCAGATTATGGAAAAGCAATCGAAGCTGCTGAAAACATTTTCGAGTTATTGAATCGAAAGCCAGCAATTGATAATGAATCAAATAATGGTGTTAAAATTGTGTGTGAATAGTATAAATGTTTTCGACACGCAATAACTATCTATATTGTCATTTAGACTGGCTTTACTGGGCAACTTGACTTTGAAGATGTTTATTTCAATTATCCAAATAGACCTGAATCAATCATTCTTAGAAATTTTAAACTCAATATCAAACCTGGTATAAATAGATATAATCAGTCCAAAAATCATTTGAACACTTAAGGTCACTCTCACCTTCCTTCATAGTTGATTTTGGTCCAGGCACAGGCAAAGCACAATAAATTTTCTAGGTATGTTGGAGCTATAGCGGAGAGGCTATAGCAAAGTTCTCTGCCCTATAACATGATGTTTGAGAGACATTTTCACCAAACAAGCGTCGAAAATAGCTCATTAGGAAGTTTCAAATTTTCTGCACGCCTTCATTCTATATGTTTAATTTGTTTTTTACTTGCATGAGCATGTCAGAATGCAGAATATGACAGAACCCATTTTGTTTCAAATTCTTACTTTTTAAACGGAGAAAAGGAATGAAAGTTAAATAACTCGAAACACTCGGAAAAAATTGAAGTTTCTTGGCCTATTTAATTTTTATCACTTCTCTTCGCTGAAAAAAGTAAGAATTTAAAAAAAAAGTCTTTATCATGCTCTGCATTTTGACATGCTCTTGCAAACAAAAAACAAAGTATTTTAAATATAGGCTCACAGAGAATTTCTAATTACCCAATGAGCTATTTTTTGTGCTTTTTTGGTACATATCTTTCTCACATATCATGGTATAGGACTACAAATTCTTCCATAGCATTTCCACCATAACACCAACATACCTTCAAAATTCCATGCGTTTGCATGTGCCTGAATCAAAATTGATTATAAGAAAGAGAGGGGAGTGACCTTAAGTGTCCGAATACTTCTTAGACTGATTGTATATATTGTTAATTTGTTTTTATCAACGTTGAAACTCACTTTTTTCCGTATGTTTTTCTTAGGTCAAAAAGTAGCACTTGTTGGTATGTGTACTTACTAACCGTTCTCTTTAAAATGAAACAATTCATTTTCAAATGTCAATCTATTTAGGTACATCTGGCTGTGGAAAATCAACAACTATTCAATTAATCGAACGTTTTTATGATGTAAATATGGGTCGTCTCGTAAGTAGTTTCTTTTTTCTTGTTCTCTCTTATTTCACACTTTTCCATTTTCTCATCGTTGCAGTTGGTTGATTCAAGAGATATTCGAAGTCTTAATCTTCAATGGTATCGATCACAAAGTAAGTACATAAATATACTTGTTTTTCTATAATATCATTATATTTACTCATCTCTCTATTTGTTAGTTGGTATTGTTTCTCAAGAACCAGTTCTCTTCAATATGTCAATTCGGGAGAATATTGCATATGGTGATAATAGTCGAAAAGATATTCCATTAGATGAAATCATTCAAGCAGCAAAAAATGCAAATATTCATGATTTCATTCAATTTCTTCAAGATGTAAGACATGAAGAACTTCGTTTTGTTTTTATTCTAACAAATAATATATTCTTTTGTTTGAATATAAAGGGATATGAAACAAATTGTGGTGCAAAAGGAACTCAATTATCAGGTGGACAAAAACAAAGAATTGGTAAAATTATCTTGATTATTATGTTTTATCAAGTTAAAAATGATTTTGTTGATTTTAGCAATTGCTCGAGCATTACTTCGAAATCCAAAGATTTTATTATTTGATGAAGGTAAAAGAGAAGTTATGATATTTTTTTTTCTTTCATAATTATATTTTGTGTGTAATTGATTTAGCCACAAGTGCATTAGATAGTGAAAATGAAAAGATAGTTCAAGCTGCATTAGATCGTGCTCAACAAAATCGAACATCAATAACAATTGCACATCGTTTATCAACAATTCAGAATGCAGATATGATTTTTGTTCTTCATAATGGTGCAATTGTAGAAAGTGGAAATCATGAAGAATTACTTGCTCTTGGTGGTCGATATTATCGATTAGCAACAAAAAAAAACTAAAGAGATAGGATATATGTAGAACCAAACATTTTCTCTATTTACTTTTCTTATCTATATATATATTTATTTTTGAAGTCTATCTGTTAATAAAATGGTGATTGGAATTCATGCAAGACTCAGATATGATGCACAGTGGAGATGTATTGTTCCAAAGAAGAATGTTGCCAAAACATGTACATATAGTATATTAGTGCATGCTCTCAGTGTACAGCACGATTCGTTTTGAAGAAAATATTTTTTTTATATACTAAAACAGTGTTATAGTATTCGGACGTCGCGAAACATGCACATAAATACTATAAGCATGATATCAAATATTATAAATTGGTTTGAGAGGTGAAAGAGAAAACATAAGAAATAATATCATTTGTCAAATGACAATTCATAATTGATCTAAGAAAACGAAGTGTTAAAGATCATTACAGTTAAAGTAGGCGAACTGCAGTTGAAATAAAACTCGAATCAGAGTTATTCGTTTCGAATGCAAATGTCTCGATCTCTGATAATCAGAGAGAAGTTTCCTTGGCATGTATGATACAATATATTGATTAGAAGAGCTTCTATACTTTTGTTCGTATTGAGTTTAATGTACTCTATGTGTTATAGGTTTGACA
The DNA here is from genome assembly GCA_905329745.1 of Rotaria sp. Silwood2. Lineage (NCBI taxonomy): Eukaryota > Metazoa > Rotifera > Eurotatoria > Philodinida > Philodinidae > Rotaria > Rotaria sp. Silwood2. The sequence continues at coordinate 16,578 of CAJNSZ010001768.1, forward strand.
AAAATAACACATTGTTGAAGCAAATTATCATTTGTACCATGAATATTGTCTATCTATTCATTTCATCAAAATTGCGCAGAAATCGGCGATGTTATCGCGATTTATTGTAATATTTGAAAAATCACTGATTCATCGAAAAAAATGACGCGATTTTGATCAGATAGGTACAATCGTTACAAATGAATTTTAACGGGCAAGGATAAAGAATATAATTGTTTTTTTTTTACATTTAATGGTGTGTAATCTTTGCAATGGAGTTACTATATATCAACTTAGTATTCAGAGTATAACCAGTTTTTTTTTATGAACTCAAAGTCTAAAATATGAAATAGACATGTTATAGATATTGAGATTAGTTTGCCAGTTTTAATAAAAGTCAGGAAAATACTCAAATTGTTCGACTGAACTTTATCAACATCTGATGATAGCCGAAATTCTTGTGAAATGTATGATGCTGGTAAATCTTGATAAGTTATTTTTCAACTAAAAAAACTGAAGGATGTTTTAGCTTATATATTTCCTGTAGTCAAATAATAGCTACCTTTTCTCGGAATTTAACACACAAATAATTCAAAATATTACTTTGCTTATTCATAAAGTTACTTTCGAAAATCATTTTCTGATGTCGATGCACCAGAAGTCATTGGTGTATACATTACAATATAAATAAATGAAAATGAATATTTTGTCTAGTAAAAAAAATGCAAGCATATGTTATGTTTTCTTTTTCGAAAGAAAAATTAGAATTTATTTTGAAATAAAAGAAAATTATCTTGTAATTTTGCGCATAATTATAAACGAGTTCTGCCTAAAGTTTAATTTTGACTATGATATCTTATGTAAATGTGTACTGTCTAACATTTACCTTTATCTTTCGATAATTTAAAAAGAACTTCTCATTGAAACAGTATGACATTCGAATGAATATGATAAATATAAGATATTATCAAAACAATCGATTGATTCTTCGATATTTTGTTTCTTTTTTTCAGCAGTAAAAATATTGTTTGCATATACCAAGCGCACAACGTTGACGTATACCTTGGTATACACCTTGAGGTGTAATTGCAAATGCATATATAAAATATTGAATGAATAATATATGTACAAAAAAATCATAAGAAAGCAAAACTGAAACGATAAAAATGTATGCCTCTTTCAATGTCGTTCTAATATATTTATATTACATCAGTTATTTTTCAAATAAATTGAATGATGATTGATAGAAATTGTTCACATACTATAGAGAGAAATGACAATAATACGCGTGGAAAACTAAATGAAGTCATAGACAGACAGCAAAAGAGACAGTCATATTTGTAAATGACATTTTCGTTTGCATTTTTATTTTCAGAGTCATGTCTCAAGAAGGAGAAAAAAAGCCTGAAACAACAAACTTCTGGCAACAACTTCGTACTAAAAAACAAGATAAAACACAAACTGAAGTAGTGAGCATTCGAAGTCTGGTAAATATAATTGTTAATACTATTTTATTGATTCGAATTTCTCTTTGATTTTTAGTTTCGATATGCTAATACTACTGAATTATTTTACTTAGTGTTGGGAACTATTGCTTCTATAGCTTTTGGTGTTTGTCTCCCATTAGGTCTGGTAATTTTTGGTAATTTGGTCGATTCATTTATTGATCGAGCAGCTAATTTATGTTCACTCAATTTCACATCACTCGTTCAACAGTATTGTCCGTCAAATGTTACACTAACATCAACTAATTTTTATACCACAGTATCGTAAGAATATGTACACCAATATTCCATGAAATAAGAACGATGATTATATTTTTAGATTGTGCAATATTACTAAATCAAATTTTGCTTTAATTCACTATGACATCAAAAGTCACACAAATAAACAAGTCTTTATATTAATAATAATTGCTTGTGTTAATCTTATATCTGGTTATGTTCGAGTTATATTATTAGAAATATCAGCAGAAAGACAAACTCGAACTATTCGACAGATTTTATTTCAGTCTGTTCTCAAGAAAGATGTTGTCTTTTTTGATACTCATAAAACTGGTGAACTTAGTGTGCGTTTTACAAATGATATTAATAAAATTCATGATGGAATTGGTAATAAATTTGGTTCAGTTATTGAAGTATTGATAACTTTTATAAGTTGTATTACTATTGGTAAAATATTTTTAGTCGAAAAAAGTGATAAGATACAAACTAACTGAGTTATGACTAATTTAGGATTCATAAAAGGATGGAAATTGTCACTGGTTATATTTGCATTCGCACCAATAGTTTTCATTATAGCAGTAATTTTATTTCGAGTAAGATTTTCTAGAATTAATAACTAACATTGCTACATTATACGTTCTTATCCTTAGATAGTCACTGAAATGACTGTAATTGAATTGAAAGCATATGGAAAAGCTGGAGCAGTTGCTGAAGAAGTAATAAGTTCAATTCGTACTGTACTATCATACAATGGACAAGAAAGAGAAATAGAGCGGTCAGTGTTGTAATATTAAAATATTTTTTTCATGACGATTGAAGAATCTATTTTTCAATATACAGATATGAACAGTATCTTGATGATGCAAAAAAATGTGGAATACGAAAAGGTGTGACCACTGGCATCATAACTGGCATAGCATATTTTATTTTTTTTTGTATATATGCATTCGGTATTCATTTTAGTTTCGATTACTTCAATATGTTCATAGTCTTTTTGTATATAATAGGATTTTGGTATGGAACAAAACTAATTTGGGAAGTAAACTACAGTATTGGAAAAGTTTTCACTGTAAGTATAATGGGTATCCAATACTTTTATGCAGCATAGATGCGATCGATTCGATTTGAAATTCTTCAAAGCTACATCATTTCTAATATACAATATCGGACGCACTGTTTTGGATGATTTTTTCAAGTGTGACTTTCTCATCAAGTTAACTTTTGAAATGCGGTTTGTGTCGAAAACACAGTCAGTATTTATACAATATCCATGAAAAATGTCATTCCTCAACGTTGAGTCGTAGAGAAACTGGAGATTTAACAATCTGAAGTAATGAATTTGTTTTGGGTAATTTCTAAATAAAGCTATTTTTTTACATAATCGTTCAAGAGAATGGAAATCATTTAAATGAAACGAGCAAAAGACGAGCTACGTTTTGATAACTAAAACTTTCTAAAAGTAAAATATCTATGAAGTGAAGTGCTTATTTTATGACAGACCACTTACAATGTTCATGTAAACTTTTTATTATTCTTATATAATGAGTCATTTTTCTTTCGCAATATCGCCTTGGATATTGAGTAAAACACTGCAAATTTTCAGAAAACGACCTCCGAAACTCGACAAATATATTTTCTGGGAAACTTCAAGCCGCATGCTACCTTATGCAGTGTCAAACGTTCTTTCGAATATTATATTTTGAACGAAAAATTGTTCATTATATAAAAATAATAAAAAGTTCGCATGAACATTGTCTGCAGTCTATCATAATAAAAGCATTTCAGGTCATTGATATTTTGCTTTTAGAAAGTTTCAGTTATCAAAATGTAGGTTGTTTTTTGCTCTTTTTCATTATCTGATTTCAATTCTTTTGAACAATTGTGGAAAAACAATTCTATTTAAAAGTCATCCAAACAAACTGGTTACTTCAGATTATCAAATGTCCAGTTCCACTATGACGCAATATTGAGGGATGAAATTTACTGTGAACATTGTATAAATATTTACTGTACTTTTTTTCGTAAACCGCATTTCAAAAGTCAACTTTATCAGAAGGTTACACTTAAAATAAAATTATTCGAAAAGTTGCGCCCAGTATTGTGTATATAAATAACGGATAAAAAATAATTTGGAATAAGACGAACGAGTTGAAATAAAGATCACATAGTCTTAGTTATCCCTAACAGAGTTTTTAAAAATTTATTTTTCGATTCAGTTCAACGTTCTTCAAATACCTCTCGGCTGTGATTCCTTTTACATTTTGAAAAACCCGAACCGATCCCATCTCTATTGCGCAATAAAGTTGTTCATTGTGTATTATTTCATAATGTTTTCATTTAACAAATTGTTGGAAACAAAATCTAACATGTAATTTATTAATCATTCAAACTATTCTGATTTAAATCTTCATTTAAATATGGTTTCTTATGCAATCACATATCGAATGAAAACATTGGGATAAATATAAACATAAACTTGAAGAAAAAACTCTTCTATCGATTATAAATCTATTAAGATTCATCATAGAACCTATTTTATATTGAATGTTTAAACATATTATGAAACTTGTGAACTGTGACCAAGTGTTCATAGTTATGGTGAATTTCTCAAGATATTACTTTCTAATTGATTTGTGTTAATCATCTTGTTCAGATTGCTGGAGCAAACAAATAATAATGCTTTTCTCATGCAAAAGCTTTATTCTGTTTTATGAACAGAGTATAATACAATGATCTAGTTTTTCAAGAATAGAAAACTAGACATCAAAAATTGAAAACATGGATATCGATAAATTTTCACTTGTTCTAATAACAAAAAGCATTCGTCTTCATAGTTTGTCTTAGATGAATTTTTTTCCCATTAGTATCAAGCTCACTGTATTTAGGTATTTATATGTATTAGCATTGGGTTTTTAACTACGGTACAAGCAAGTCCTTATTTTCAAGCATTATATGAAGCTCGAGTTGCTGCTTTTGGCATATGGAAAATCGTTGATGAAGTACGTTTATTTTTCATACCTCATATATGCAAATTTATCTACAACGTATACTTTTTTAATTAATCTCATAGCCATCAAAGATTAATAATGTGGATTCGGACAAAGGTCTTACAAAAGATGATCTTATTGGTGAAATACATTTTTCAAATGTTTACTTTTCTTATCCATCTCGACCTGATGCTCCTATTCTCAACAATTTATCGTTTAATATCAAATCTGGTCAAACTGTTGCCTTGAGCTTTCATCAATGAATCATGATCTCCTTCTTCAACTATTTC
>CAJNSZ010001769.1:0-21547 GCA_905329745.1 Rotaria sp. Silwood2
CGGATTGTTTTAAAGATTATCATACTCTGAAAGCGTTCTGAATTATGTATTTGGTCATATTTTCAAAAATAAACATTGATTTGAAATTATAAATATTTTTAGTTTTTAAAAAAAATCCCGGACTCAAAGGGTTAAGAAGTCGATGATCACTACAAAATAGTTGACACTGAATGAATTTTACGTTTTGGGAGCGGAACTGATGAACTTTTACGCTCTACGTCCATGACAGTATACTGCCAAAACTACCAAGATACAAATAAAGTATATCACTGCTTTTATGTTACTCATTTTGCCGCTGTCAGTTGGAGAAGAAATATGAATAGATGGATTAGTTAGGAAATATGTATGGTTATGATTTAAATACTGATACTACGGCTCTCATATAACCACCGATTGCGATAGAAAAAAATTGACGAAGCAAGAGATTTTTTAACTTATCACACACGATGAAGCGCAAGTAATTAGCTAGAAAGATGCTCGCAAACGACCAATAATCTAACAACATAGCGAAAAGAAATTTTTCTTCTTCGTTAGAGAATAAATAAGTTTGTTTTTGTCTATAGGTATGCTTAAACATGCACTAATCATCATGGTAGCAAAACTTGATTGCATGTGACAATGTTAAGGCGTTTTTCGCTCAAAACTTCAATCTGTCGAAAGGTTTTCGCGATCAGGGCATTTGAACCTAGCTGGTGTGTAGAAATTTTAAACTTTTATTTCTCTCGTGGCAAGAATTCGCGATTGTTTTTGAAGGTGAGGTTAAGAATTAGGCAGAAAATGTATCTGTATTGATTTTTTTCTGGTAAATACAAGAATTTTCCATTGAAGTGAAATATAAAAGCTTGTTAGCACAGCCTCTTTGAACGTGAAATGTGGAACTCATACGTCTTTTTTAGCTTCATTATCCTAATTTTATTATAAGTGTTGGATTATATGACAAATAGGGTTGTTGCAAATACTTATTATTTAATCCCGGCTGTTATGGTCTCTGGTGGAGAGGGATGGAGTCGGGAAACTTCTATGTAAAACTTAACCATACTACTTTCTTCGATAACATTTTCAGTTCCTCAAAAGTTTCGTACAATATATCATAAAAAAAATATAGAAAGTTTGGAATATTTGGAAGTGAAATGAAGAAAATATTTTCGGCTACAATTGGTTTATCATTTGGACTTAAAATAATGATGTTTATTGATGATATTTGTATGCCAGTGATAAATTCTTGGAATGATCAAGAAACAGATAAAATTCTTTGATAACTTATTGGTCAAAAAGGTTTTTATTTATTAATTAAACCGAATGTTTTTCTTAATATTACTGATTTATAATTTCTTGCTGTTATTTATCATACAGATGGTGGTCGTAATCATGTATCTAAAAGATTAAAACGTATTTTTTTTATTTTATATTATATACTATTAAAAAATGATGTTGTTGTTCATATATTTGGTTCAATAGGAAAATATTTTTGTTTAGATACAAATTTCTTTTCAATGATACTATTCACAGTGTTCAAAGATCTATTTCAGCAACACGAATTCTATAGCAAACAGATGAAGAACAATTCTTACCAGCACGAGTCAAATTTCATTATATATTCAATTTAAGAAATTTATCACGACATACAGGAAGAAATATTACAAATTCATTCTGAACAATGTCACAATGATATTGAAAAATATCTTCAACTATTGAAACATGAATGTACAAGAGTATTAGCTGGTCGATTAACTTGAAATACAGACAAACAATGTTTTAGAATTGGAACTAATTAATAATTTGATTCTATTACGATGATCGCCAAATTTGCCTAAGACATGCATAGAGTGCGCTAGTCGCCAACCAGCAATAATCGAAAAAAAGTATCTCATGTCATGGAAGCAATTATTTGGTTTAAATTAAAAAATTTCATTGAAAACATTCAGAGTACGACTCATGTCGGAATCGGAAAAATTTTAAAAAAATCGTGTCTGAATCTAAAAATTTTAAAACTTGACGGTTTCTAGTACAAATACTGATTACTTTGCAGAAAATCAGTCAAAGAAACTTAATGCATATTATTAAATAATCACTTGATGCACAAATCGAAATATTCGACTAGAACAAACAGCTTGATCGAATGACATTACCAAATCAAGGAAACAAAATTGAATCTCTGGTCATCTTGGGCAACACTGGTTGGTGTTTAGGCAGAGACTTTCTCAACAAAATAGGCTATTACCAATCACATTAAGTCATACGTAGAAGATCGATGCAATAAAAATTAGGTGAACGTGAGCTTACAGTATTGCAGTTCGTGCATTCACAGAAATTCATTGAAAAATAGCTAGTTTTGCCCTCTTTCAATGTGCAATATTCGGCATGGATTTCATTTGCTTCCAGAAACTGATGAATCATTCACATGCGAAAACCATTGACCATTGTTAAAATCAGTAGTATAACAACGATACAGAACGCTGTGAACAAGTAGCGAACTTTTGCATCTTCATTTACTTCTGAAGGATTTGCATTGAAGTTTGTCTCTTTTTATAAGAAGACAAAAAAATATTTAGATCGAATAATGAAGAAGAAAAGTCATTTCACGCCCGTGATGAGCAAAAATTCCCTCACCAAACAACATGCGCTGATTGTGCCTGCTGCTATTGAATTTTTTATTACACACCGTTGACTGACTAAATCGACAATGTTAACAAATGTCGAGCGTGCAAATGTCTAAAACAATATATGAAAAAACAAAAGATCAAACACAATGAATAGGGTAGATAGAATGGCATATTTGTGCTTGATACATACTTATTTGGATCAACAATATTTATTGGATATGGTATTTATACTCAAAATATTTCTTGTCCAATCTCTTATGAGTATGCATCGAAGATTTTTTAAAGAAAGTAAACCACATGTATCAAAAAAAGAATATTCAACCACATAATAGGGTTAGTTTTGTCAATCATTTTCTAATTGTATTTGAGTATCTATGAAAGACATACATGTCCATCAACGTCCTGAAGATAGGTTATAATAACCTTGGCGGTTATATTGCCATCATAGGTTCTAGAATCCATGAAATTTTTAAGAAAATAACTATTAGCCATCCAGGTATTGGCACATTCATTAATTCCACTGAAAAAATTCAACATCGTATTCAATAACTAGGTGTATCACACATAACATTAATCATGATCAAGAGTATCATATTCCTATTACTGTTACCAGTAAGTGGTTTGCATTGAGTTAGAGGCTTAACGATCAGCGGCGTAGTCAAGGGAGGGACAAATGGGCAAATGCCCATTTCATCTGGAGATTTGCCCATTATAATTTTTATTAGTAAGTTTTTGCCCATTGAAATCTTACTTTTCAGAATTATTTTTTTATTTTTGAATTAGATAGTAACTGTATTTTTTTCTTCCGTCTGAATCACACATGCAATCTTTGCCTACTCTTTCTGTGAAGAATTAAGAAAAGCAGAAGAAAAGAATCGCTTCTGGTATTTTAGCCAGGGTTGCCAGGTGAACAACTTAAAAATCAAAAATTCTTATTTTCAAAATCCGAAAAAAATCAGAATTTTTTCTTCAAAATCGAAAACTAATCAGAAAGAATAACTTTCTGAAAATCAAGGGCTATCATGTTGACATATTTACAAAATGCTCCACTATTTTTGTTTATCGACTCATACTTTATTTCCAAAAGTATTTCATAGTAAAGAAAGACAACGAAAAAAATTATACAGCTTAGAGTAACAGATCATGCACTGTAAGCTAAGGAGATTGATCATAGTCGGATCAAATGAATGCTGTCACTGTCAAACCCAACTAGTTAAAAATATAAGCTGCCAAGAGTGTACACAGACCGAGATATGCGAGTTTCAAGAAATTTACAGTTTCTTATATGCCCACACTACGAAATTTCATCAACACTTAGTTTTCTTTGCTTGCCATGGTTGGATGGAGTACGACCATTTACATACGAAAAAACAATATTGCGCGTATTAAAAAGCAAATTCGACGAAGTCTAAGACAGCATCTTTTTAACTAGAAGGGTAATAAGCAAAAAATTCTAATTGCTGTCAAATTGCTTTTGAATATATGTGATATTGTTTCTTCTTATGTAGATAGTTGTGTTCCATCCAACCATGACGAAAAAACAAACTAAAGGTTGATGAAGTTTCGCAGTGTGGGCACATGACAAACTGTAGGTATCTTGAAATTTAAACTTCCCGAACTGTGTATGCTATTGGCATCTCATATTTTAAATTAGTTGGTCTGTGAGTGAGAGCATTCATTTGATTCGACTATGAGCAATCTCCTTAATTTGCAGTAATATGATCTTCAATTGTTAGTTAATACAAAAAAAGCTAGCGAAAGACACCTAGTGTCGGAATCTTTTACGGAGCTTAATACTCTTTTTACGAAATTATGTGGAAACAAACATATATAAACTATGCAGATCAAAAAATCTTACGAAAAATAATAAATAGGTTATAGAACATAAATTCCATATTATTTTTCAAGTTTTCCTTTGTTTGAAATTCCTTCCATAAATGTTTTTGGGCTAAAATATGTTTACAAAATCGTTCAAAAAATAATTAGCATTCATTCTTAAGTTCAGCAACGCAAAAATTTACTGATATATTAAAGTATTTGTCAGTAGTTGCAGAACTCATAAACTAGAAAAGATTAAGATAGGAAAGAAGGTAGCGCAATATGGATCTATAGTATTAATGAGTTATAGTCGTAATTAATTTCGCTAGTAAAGTCATCATCTAAAACGTTTGAAATCGGCAACAAATCAGAAAAAAATCGGAAAAATGTTCAAATTTCAGAAATTTCCCTAACTTTTCAGAAGATCTGGCAACCCTGATTTTAACTGTAAGTGTGGGTGAACACGAACATATATATGTGTAGATATATATGTCAGCGTCCAAACTGAGATTACGTCCAATCTCAGTTTGGACGCTGACATATACATATAGGAAGAATTCTGAACATTAACTTATGCATGTCTTTTTTACGTTATTAGTACTTTGTGGGACCAAAAAAGTTTTGACCTAATAACAAAAACCTTATCCATTTCGCGCATCGATCTTTTCGACATAAGAGAAGTTTGCCCATTGATCTAAAAATCCTGGTTACGCCGCTGTTAACGATAAAGTGATCATTACCGACCAGTTATGTTATCGAGTAAAAAAACACTTGTTAATTCCATTTTTGACTCAAAGTGGGCTCATTTGCCGAAAATCAAAATTTCTTATAAGGCTTGATCAAAAGTTCTCGGAATCCTAGAATATAAATCTATTGATGAAATTTTGAAATTTTCAGTTTTGAAATCTTCACTCAGGAAAGACTATTTCTTGATAATAGCGATAGCATACATTTTGAAAATCTATCAATAGACTCAGATTCTTCGATCCCGAAAACATTTGATCAAACTTAATATGAAATCCTTATTGCCATAAAAAAGGCTTTTTAGAATCGAAAATGAAACTGACAAATTTTCCCGTAGCCCGATAACATAACTGGTTGATAATGATAACTTCATCCTGAAGCCTCTAAATTAAATACAAACCAATAACCGCTGAGCAGCAAGTGGAAAGAGGAAGTAAAAGTAAGAGTAAGCGTGACACTCCTAACCATGATATATTGAAGTTTTCTCCAAGATGATGTTCGATGAATATATTACATGGAAAAGATCAAAGCTCATTGTTTTGCTAACATCTATATTAATGCGAAGACTAATTGAAGTTCTTACTTTGTAATTCAAAAGGTGGAAAATCGATATAAAAGCACATGATTATATCATTACAGTTTCTCATTCATAGTAAAAGTTATGGGCCTCAAACTTTGTAGTTATTTAGTATTTAGTTAATGTAGTAATTTGTTGAAGTTCCAAAGAGTTTGTTGTTCTTGAATGGAAGAACATCGTGTTCAAAAATCGTTTCAGAACTTTGAGAACATCTCTTATATACAGTACTGGTCAAAATTATAAGAACAATGCTTTTTTTTATATTCATAACTTTATTTCCGTGTTTTCATTTCTTGAATTGATGCGTCTCCCAAAACATACACATTTTGTTGTGCTCTATCCGAATATGAGTCTAAAATGTCGTCAGGATCTTTTGTTTTCATACAAATAGTTTTCTAAAAACGATGCTGTTTTCCTCACTAAGATGATGGAGTACAACTTGCTTCTCATAATCTGTTGTGTCACTATGGAAGCTGAAATGCTTTACACAATGAACTACTTTTTTATGGCAGCTTCTACTTGAGACGAGGTGGAAACTGAGTGACTCTCTGGACATATTGAAAAAGAAGAAAGTTGTTAAGCGATAAAATCGTTCTTCTCTTGAAATTGGTTTTCATGTTTTCCCAGTAATGAATTTTTTGACGTCAGGAGTCGATTGCTGTCCGAATTAAACTGTAAGAACTCATTCCAGCTATCGATGGCTAACTCAAAACTCGATATTATCTGTCTGTGATAGGGTCATGGATCACAATATTCGTATGAAAGCTCTTTCTGTCTATTATCAAATTGTATATAAGAGTATGGCAAATTGTGATTCTTTTTTGTTTTTTTTTGAAATAACATGGTTCACTAGTATATACAGTACGAAGACATTCGTATAAAATCTCAATTCCTACAGTAATTATGAAAATGGACATCCACTTTAAATTATATATCATTCGATAACTTGTTTGAAGCTCGGCAAAACAGTATTTTACATCGAACTTAATTTGTATCTAAGATCTGTCCTCATATTGCATATACGAGTAATCCCATGTTATCTCAAGAAAACAAAAAAAGAGCAACGTTTTCTTATCATCTTATATACTATCAATAGCAGACAAAAACAGTTTTCATTCAATATATAATTCAAGTTAAAAGAATACAAGACGGAAGAAAAACTTTTCATATGAACATTGTGAACCATGACCCGATCCAAGATAGATAATAATATCGAGTGTTGAATCAGCCGTCCACATCTAGAACGAAGTATAACGGTTTAAATCGAACGACCATCGACTCCTGATATCTAAATTCATTATTGAGAAAACATGAAAATAAATTCAAGAGGAGAACGATTTTATCACTTAACGATCTCCATTCTTGTGGAAAATTGCGTTTTTATCCTCTAATTTTGAGTAGCTTTTAATTTTGAACATTTCGTTGGAAAGAGCACCATAAACGACATCAGAATTGCTATTGTAACAGTTCATTTATACTGAAAAGTTAAGCAAGTCGATTCTTATGCCCTCAAGGACTATGAGACTATAAGCAAGTTGTAGTGAGCAATGTTAGATAGGAAAAAATATCGTTTTTTGGTAAAGCTACTGTTATGACAGAAAAAAGCCTTGACAAAATTTTAAGTTCCTATTCGGATAGAGAGCAAAAATGCGGGTGTATGGGCAAACACCTCAATTGAAGAAGCAAATGAAAAGACGAAAGCTAAAAATATCAATTAGCCTGCTTGATATTACACATCAAACAGTAAGGTTTGCTGAATGCAATGCAACTTTAAAGCAGTTTTTCTGCTATTAAAATACGGAGTCTAAAACGAAATGGACAGTTAGAAATTGTGGCACATCTTCACTCATGTTCAACAACTGAAATAGTGCGAGCACTAAGAGTTGCAAATATTGTTCAAAATTAGACTGTATTGTTTTCACCACTAATGATCAGTTATGATTGAAAGATGTTACAGTTTTCTTAAATTTTTTAAATATTACATTTGATTTTGTTTGTCATAAATTATATCAGGTTATGTTTTACTAGATCTTATGCTCATATGCGTAGATTTAACTATATTTGACGTACTACTACATCGTAATCCTTTAAGAAAATTTTGAAATAGCAGCTCTTTAACAGTACTATACTTGGCTCGAAAGTTGTAGGATTTGATGCATTCATTATTGACCAAGCAATATGGTGAATCACTTTATTATCGTCGTCTATTTCCTCTTGATAATACATCCAGACGATACATTATTTATTTTGAATTGTACAATTCTGCTTTATGAAAAAATACTGAAAATAGAATTGTTAAAAGTTTTCATAGTATTCTTCTATAATGGTCAATGTTGGGTGAGCGATCACACGAAAGTAGAAAGAGAGATGCACACAGGTAGAGAAGAGAATATAAACTGAATAGAGCATAACAATGAATAACCATCACACATGTGTTTTTTATTGATGAAATGAATGAATATTTGCCGTTCTATTAATATAATTTTAGTTGGTTTTGTGAATTACGAAATCATAATCATTTAGATAAAATTCGAAAATGTTAAAGGATCATCGCATAACAACAATATCGTCCATTGTATCGTTAGCTTCCAATGAAAACGGAATTGAACTTAATGATACTCGTACGAGTAACGATAATCACAGTATTGGCTTACATACAAGTTGCTTTCGTGAAAAGTGTAATTCTATTACGAGTTGTTTCCATCAGCTTGTAAAAAGACTTGCTTGTCTTAATCTAGAACAGCGTGGTAGTGAACGTATATCACCAGAAGATCGAACCGATTTGACAATTATCAACACGGCAATTATATGGGTAAGAAAATCTAGAAATTTGATTAATAGTTTCCTGAAGATTTTCAATGACTTTTATTTAGTTCTACAATACTGAAGATAAAGCACCTACAGTGCTTAGAGAAATCTTTGATAGAAGATACGCTAGTCTTTTATTTTTTACTAACTCAAAAATCCTTTCAAAACTGGCTGGTTTTATACTGCTTGAATGAGTCTATAGGAAAAACTAAATGCTTTTTGAAACATATCGATATTCTTTATTACTTTGACTTTATTTTATTCTAACCCTCAGCAAATCTAATGAGTGAAAGAAATAGTTAACTATAGTCACTTTAGATTAGAAGAAAAATGTGTTAGCGTGATAAATTTTGTTGGTTTTTGAAGAATTCTTTTTTTAAACAGAGTGTATGAAACTGTGTCCTTAATTTTAAAAAAATCACCGATCCAATCACTCTCGACCTGTTCTGGTTTCGAACATATGTCAGCATTATAATCATAAAGAAAATATTACGAAATTACAAGACATTGAATAATAATCTTCCTAAATTTTCATCAGAAAAGAAAAGATCTTAAGTGTTTACCAAAACTATTGAACTTAGGTGTGCAGTTTAGATTATCATTGTTACTCATTTTTTGTCTATTAGATCAGTGCAAATCTAATTATACCGTGTTTTGCTGGCGGTACACTCGGTCCAGCAGTATTTAAATTAAGCCTCTACGATTCATTTGCAACTATTATCTTTTTCAATTTACTTGGTACTATTCCAGTAGCAGCCATGGCTTGTTTTGGTCCAGCATCCGGTCTACGTACAATGATCTTTTCTCGTTACAGTTGGGGTTATTATGGGGCCTCAATAATATCAATTAGCAATGTTATTGCCTCAATTGGTTGGGCAGCTGTTAATAGTATCACTGGTGCACAAACATTACGTGTTGTGTTTAATGATTCATTGCCGATAGCTGTCGGTATTATTATTATTGCGATTATATCGATGATCGTCTCCTTTATAGGTTATAAATGGATTCATGCCTATGAACGATATTCATGGATACCAGTATTTATAGGATATTGTATATTAGCGGGAGTTGGTGCAAAATATTTTACAAATTCTGGAATGGTAAAATTCGTAAATTGAGCAGAAGTCTACTCGCTGACATATTTGATTCTTGAAAAGAAATTGTCTAGTATTTTCAAAAAGATAGCGGCATTTTTGACAAGAGAAAACTTTACTTTTTATTGTTAAGTCGAAAGCAATCTTATGATCATGATCGAAAAACTATTGACAAAAACTTGAACTGCTTGCAAACTTTTCATCTTAGTTGAAAACGCCATGCATGTAAAGATGTGTTTGTACAGAAAATTTTCATTTTTCCTAAAAAACCTATCAGAAAAGTGTGTTGAAAATGTGTAGGATGACTTATAAAAGACACAAATAAAACGTCTGTTTATTCTCGTAATCAACTTCGCGTGAAAGTGAGATCATGCTGTTAATTTATATGAGAAGTTTTGAAGTGAATGAATGATATTCTATATATTTACGTCCTATATAGGTATCTTACAATACAACTATACCAATCAATAGTAGCCATCGTCTGAAAGTATCTCGTATTCTAAGTTTTGGCGCAACATGTTTTGGTGCTTCAATTAGTTGGTGCGCATGTTCAGCTGATTACAACACGTATTTTCCTGAAGATACAAGTCAATTAAAAATCTTTCTTCTCACTTATTTCGGTAATCTTTTGTCAATGATTCCAATACAATTACTTGGTGCAGCTACTTATACTGGTACATATACAAGTGAGAAGTGGAATCGCGCGTATGAAAAAAACAATGTTGGTGGATTATTAGGTGCTAGCCTATCGTCTCTCGGTGGTTTTGGTAAATTTCTACTCATTCTATTTGCATTGTCAACTATTGCATGTAATATACCAAACATTTATTCTTTATCATTATCTGCGCAAGTAATTGCACCAATATTTAAACGTATACCGCGTTTTCTGTATACAGTTATTGGTACTGCATTATATATTCTATTAGCTATTGTTGCTGCAAGTAAATTTAATGATTCATTAGCATCAATTATGGGTGTATCTTCATATTGGTTTGCAATATTTATTGTTATTGTATTTGAAGATCATCTATTTTTTCGACGTTGTTCATTTAAAAATTATAATTTTGATATATGGGATAGCTATCAGTTATTACCAATTAGTTTAGCTGCAATTCTATCTGGAATAGTTGGAATTGTTGGTATTATACTTGGAATGTCACAAACTTGGTTTAATGGACCAATTGCAAAAGCTATTGCACGAGATACTGATGCACAGGGTGCGGATGTTGGCTTTGAATTTGGATTTATTTTTACAGCAGTTTCTTTTCCATTATTTAGACTTATTGAACTATATTTTGTTCAAAGATAATTATTTTTTGTATATTTAAAGATGAACAGATTATACACGCAAATATAATGATCATCAGGAGCCGTGGAAGCGGGTGGATGTATACATTCTCCTCCCTCCTCCAATATATGAAAACTGTTCATTATTACCCAGTAAAAGTAGCTGAATTTTTCTCATTGTCGACTATCTCTATTAGACATTTTCTTATACATCATCTTTAATCTTGAGATTTACGTGTGGTAACTGCCTATTACTACAACATAATTAACAAATTAAGTAGGTTGTTTTTCATAATAATTACTGTTAGATGTGAAATGATTATTAATAGTCAAGATTCCAGTATATCTTATTAATGTAGTTGATCAAAATACAATTTTTATTATGATTTTCAGTTTATTAAACAAGTCAAAACAAAATTCTATTTATAATGAAAGAAAAGTAAAAATAGAATTTTTTTGAATTTAACAATGATCTTATTATTATTAAATGTTTCACCTTAATATAGTTCTGTCACGATACTTCTTGTGTAAAGTTCCTTGTCGTAGTTCTAACGTGACTATAAATTGGGTTTGACACGGTACATAGGTCTTTGTTTCATTTAAAAATTGTTCAACATAATCAATATTTTCGCTACTGACATCAAGTATATAGTACGACGAGGATATTTAGCAATTGGATATGATTGACTATTGTCAGATTAAAATGTGTTAAGATTACATGACGATTGCGAATTGAGATTTATAACATGAAAATTACTCAATAATGGAAAAGATCGAGCAACTTGTATGAAGAATTCATAATTGAATGGACGTACATCTTGTACCAACAAATACGTAACATAATTTAATGCAACATTTGGCAACAATTTTGAAAAAAATCATCCTTCTTTTTATGTCCGACCGTCATTGAAAAGAAAAAATAAATAATAATAATAATCATCATTTTTTGTTATCTGTAGATAGTGAAAACTCAATCGAAGAAATCGAACCACTCACAAATATTTTTTGGCTTCAATTTTATCTTGCTCAACATTATGATTATTTGAGTGATATAAATAAAGCATTTGGATATATCGATCAAGCTATATGTGATATATCAACACTTGTAGAACTTTATATGTATAAAACAAAAATATTTAAGGTTTATTTTTCTTATTTTGTTTTTTTCATATCTAAATTATATTTGTTTTATAAAATAGCATGTGGGTGATTATCAAACAGCTGCTTCATGGGTGGATGAAGCTCAATCACTTGATACAGCTGATCCATATGTAAATTGTAAATGCACACAATATTTCTTACGTGCTAATCATATAAATACTGCACTTGAAATAGCTGAAAAATTTATACAAGTAAAAAGATTTTTCTATTTTAAATTATAAAATTTGTAAGATTTCCTTGTTATTAAAGAAAATTTTTCACCATCTGATTATCTGCATGAAATGCAATGCATGTGATTTGAATTGGAAATGGTTCGAACTTATCGTCGTTTAAAAAAAATGGTGAAGCTTTAAAAAACTGTCATGAAATTGATCGAGTATGTTCTTTTTTTTAATTTTATTTTCGTTTAGCATTTTCAAGACTTTGTTGAAGATCAATTTAACTTTTCATTCATATTGTCTTCGTAAAATGGTACTATGTGTTTACGTTGATATGCTCATTCTTGAATATCATATGAAAGGTCGTCGGTTTTTTTTGGTCAAGCAACACAAATTACTGTTGAAGTAAATGAAGAAACTAAAAGAAAAAGTGAAAATAAAATTCTTTGTTTTTATTATTTAGATTTATATTCATCTTTATGATTATCCTCCTTCTGAACAAGATAATGATAAGAATGACAATCTTTGTAAGGGAAATAAATGTATCTCTGACTCTATTTGCATACGTTACTACTCTAAATTGAAAACTGATTTAAAACTAAAAAGTGAAATGTTTTAAGATGAACTTTAGATTACGCTCAGTGAGTGTCAAAACTATTTTGTACAGTACGTGTCAATTGATTCCCTCTTCATCTCTCCGTCCTTTCTTGCTCTTTATTAGAACTATTTACAATATGTGTGTGTTTTTCGATAATCGGTATAGAGCGAGAAAGTGCAGACATTACTGCATTGCATGTTGTACTAATTATAAATAGTAGCTACAGTTCAGAGAAGAAAAAATACATGAGAAAAAAGATGGTATATTTTTTTACTACAGGGTAACCTGAAAGTTATCACACCTGAAAAGTCTTTTTTGGATATTTCTTCGTCGTGTTTTGTTAAAATGAGCTGATATTTTTGCTAATGATAAAGACGTACTCATGGTTTATGTTAAGAAAAACTGTTTTGAGATGTCAGTATTGATTTCAATAAAAAGACTGAAACATGCCGCAAGAGAGCTTAGGACATATTTGCAGTTTTCTCAAGAAATTTCACTTGTTCATGACTGAAACTCTCATAATACACTAAGTAACAAGAATTGTTTTGATCAGGATGATATAGTGGCTTTTTTTCAGAACTTGTACAAGATTAAAATTTATTATTGGAGTCAATAGTAACATTTCAAAACAGTCTTTGTCAAAATTTTTTCTATAAATATAAGCTATAAACGCTCCTTCATCATTGGTAGAAAAGATCAGCTCATCTAATCAAAATATGCTGAAGATACTCATTTTTGTTCTCGATATAGTAACTATTAGGTTACCATATAGTAAAAAAATATGCTATCTTTTTTTCTCATGTAATTTTTCTTCTCTGAACTGTAGCTAGTATTTATGATTGATATACCATGCGATGTAATGATGTCTGCGTTTTCTCGCTGTATATCGATTATCGAAAAACAAACACACATTGTAATAGTTCTAATGAAGAGCAACAAAGTGTGGAAGGGCCCGGCGGGAGAGGGAAGGAGAAGAATCAATTGGCACGCACTATAAAATATCTTTTACAAACTAGAATGAATCAGATAATAATGAAGTTATTCTATTTGTAGCTAATATACCAGCTGGTAAAGCTAAGAAATTAAAAAATAAATTACGTAAACAACAAGAAAAACAAAAACAAATTGAAGATGAACAACGTAGAAAAGAATTTCAACATAATCGATATCCAGGAACGTCCGAATTCGATGAAACTTTCAGGATATGTTGGGGTTGGAAATAGAAGACTACCATAAAATTTTCAGCCCAAAATATTCAGGTTTCAGGGAGATATGAACCAAAAAAAGGGTCAAAAATGACTCATTTGGCATCCCAAATTTTTTGGTCCTGATTCGGTCAACATATTAATATTTTTTGTTGTTGGAAAGAGCATCTCAAGGTGCAGGGCATGACGAGGCCGCTTTTTTTAAACAGTCCTTTTTTAAGCGCAAAAAATGGGTCACAAGTTCAATGACTCAAAAAAGTATCAAAAAATGGTAGCAAAATCATATAAATGGCTGTATATTAACCAAACAAAGGCTTAATTCAAAAAAAGGGCACGGTCATACCCTGCGCCTTGAGATGCTATTTCAAACAAAAAGAAAATTTTAATACATTGAACGAATCGGGAAGGAGAAATTTGGGATGCACTTTTGAGAAAGTGGAAACTGAGAAAACACGAAAAACATTTTTTGATTTTTCAAAAAACAGCTGGTTTTTCGAATAGGGGGTGACGGAAATCTTGAAAATTTTTTGGGAAAATGAAGTAACGCGAAAAACAAATTATCTTTTATGAAAGAGCAGATGACGGGCTATCTCCCCATGTATTTATCTCAATTTCGGAATTTTTGACGAAAATTGACTTTTTTTGAGCAGGGGGAGGGCCTTAAGCCACTTCCACTCTCAAAAATAGTTCATTTTGTGAAAAATATAAAAATTGAGATAAATGCATGGAAAGATAGTCCAGCTTCTGATCTTTCACAGATGACAGAACTTTTTATTGGTACCTCGTTTTTTTCCAAAACTTCTCGTCATTTTCTGTTTGAAAAATATGTTTCTTTTTCAAATAAGATAAAAAGCTTTTTTTTTTATTTAAAAGATCATCTCAAAATGCAGGGCATAACACAGCCCATTTTTGTTTTTGAACTAAGCTTTGCTACTATTATACAAAAGAGTATTTTGACAACTAGAGCCTCATTGTTTGAGAGTTTTTCAAGCATTTAACTTTAAAAAAAAAAAAAAGAAAATTTTGGGTTGATAAACGAGCTATTTTTGACTCTTGATTGTCGAATAAATTTCATTCGATTTGAATGCACCTTGCATTTTTCGTTCGAACACAGCAAGTCTTGACATTTTTACAGATACTTTGATGTATTGTAGATTATATATACATCAGTTACATTTTTACCTTTTTTAATTTAATATAGCGTAAGTCATAAATGGTCACATTAGCACATGCAGTGAGATATACAGAGATATTACGAAGCATTTCAGTATGATTCAAATCTAATGGCCAATATCGTTCACATTTATTCTACAAAAAAAGATGATCAAATGTATTTTATTCATATCATGGTGTTTACTTCTTTTTTTTTAAGAATAATATATGTTGCATATTATTCTATAAGGTAGAACTATTCATATGAATTGATCAGGCGAATCATTCTTCGGTGAAAGCAAATTAAGAGAAACATTCTGACGTATCTATTTAGTCTATTGAATAGATATGAAACAAATCTTTGCTGATTGATATTTCTGACGACTATAGAGAGCAAACATTCCTTTTTAGATTCAATTAGCTGTCTAACAATAGCTGGATATTCATTGTTTAAATGAGTATATAAACAGAATGACGAATCTACAGATATTATTCATCTATTCTTATCAACAGCTTTCACGTAAGCAAAAATAATTCTTCAAGAATATTTTTTATCAATAACAATGAATAATTGGTTTTATATGAATCGAATGACATTTGTAAATCTTCTTAATGACGAATTAGGTCCAAATCTTACTGGAAAATTATTATCACTTGATTTTGATCTTCCAGTATCATTTATGATTGGTGAAACATCGGATGAAATTCTAACAAAAATTCAACAAACATTTAGTCGTAGGATATGTCGTAAAATAATTTGCAATGAACATTGTACATTATGTTCATTGAATCCATCAACTTATGCAAAATTAACTTGGTTTGTTCAACGTTTACTTGTTATGAATCCATTACGTAAACCTTTTATTAAACAAATTTCATTACCAAAATTATCAAATGAAGATATTTCATGTATGAAAGAGAAAAACGTTACAACTACTTACAATTCGATTGAAGAGAATTCATTAAATGTTAATATTAACAAAAAGAATAGAAATATAACGAATCAAGTAAGTTTTTAAAATATAACTTTATCAAAATAGAACATTCTTATTTTCTTTCTATTTTAAAGAATTCAAATTCTAATTGTTCAGATTGTGAAAAGCTAACAATCATTATATTAATTATGCTCTTTATTATTGGTTTTTTCGTTTTTCGTGCTATTTTCATTGTTTGAGCAATTTATGTAAAAATGATTTATTTTTTGAACTATGTAAAAAAAAACAAATAATCTTTGCATCACCTTCTGTTGTAAATCTACTATAGGTGTGCTATCTTTTGTTCCTTTATAATTTATGTTGCAAATAAATTTTTCTATAACATTATTTAATCAAATCTATTCAACTAACTGTTTGAAAATATCATATTTCAGTTTATAGAAAAACAAACTATTTCGGCATTTTTAAAGCGTACCATTGCTCGTTCTATAAGTCCTGTAAGCATAACAATAATCCTAACCCATTGTATCTTTATATCGACTTTTAAATGACTGATTGCATTGAGTAATTTCTGAAATTTGTTTGTTTGTTGACGATTATTTTGAAGTTTCTAAAAATTGAATAAATTGTTTATCTCAATAAACAAAATAAAGACTAACATTAGATTTATCCGATATATTATAATTATTATTTGCAATCAATTTTTCATATTCAAATGGAAGATCTTTTATTTGAATGGGTTTAAACAATAGAGATTTTATATGCCATTATTCAGATTCAATTCTTTTACCTCAATGTTAAAACGTTTCCGAAACAAAAAAAAATTATATAAAATCACATATAGAAAATATATAAACTTTTGTTTGATTCTATGTGAGAACTTTAATAGAAATACTTTTTTTCTCTGATTATTTGTTTCAAATCGACTTGAGAACTATCCATATAGGACATCTAAGAAATAAAAGAAATATCATCAGTGGAAACTGAAAATTCCCGGTCACAAGGAGAGTCAGACAAATTTAGATATTTGGATACATATTACCATTTTCTTGTTATCTTTTTTATGAATAAATCACGAAATTTTCAAGTTAAGTTAGTTGTGAACAGCATTTTCAACAGAGTAATTTGTCAGAATTCTATGACGTCGTATCGACGAATAAATGATGTATGTGAAAGATATATTAGTTGTCAAGATCGAAGAAAACAATAGAAAAGTTTGTAGAACAAGAACAGTTTCAGCTAAGACATTGTTTTTAGTGCTGCAAAATTACTTAGAATGTGTGATGGTGTAGGTCTTCTCTTCACTCACACTCTCTGTTGTGTTTGTGGCAAAAGTATACTGAGAACGAAGTATCCGGCAATCAGATACCGTTATATTCTTTAACTGTCGGATCCGATAAGATTCTAAACAATTAGCCGATTTTTTTCATTAGGTTTTGACTGTCATAAACTGTCGATATCTAGTAAAAGAAATCACGACAACATCCTAGAAATACAAGTTAACTCACTGTCATTCATTATTTCCTTTGGTTCTGTCAAGCAAAGGAAGACAGGACCGACAAGTTGACCAGTAAGGAATATCATCGGTTGAATAGTATTGGAAGTGTTATGGCATTTTTTGATCTTAGACAAACTAAAGTAACATGTTCACCTTCACGCAAGAGAATTTCTGCCCAGTAGAGCTCTAATTCGAGACCAATCTGATCAGTATTGAGGATTTCTACAGGTTTGTAGTGACTCATTTCTCGTTTTACATTGGCTAAAAAAGGAGTCGGCAGACGCATTGATAACATCGGTATCATCCATATGATGACGAGTCACACTAGTTTTGTAATTTTTCTCGAACATATGCACTGACGATGTTTGAAGACTTGTAGCTAGTTTTTCGATGCTTCGAAATGGAGAATTCGTTCTTCAGCAGCTTTCTGAAGGGCCCATCGCTTCAAATCGAGATCATAGACAGAGAGAACAGGTTCTCGAGCTTCTCCGAATTTGTCGTAGATGAAATTGTCTATTATTCACATTTTCTCTCGTTTTGTACCATCTTGTTCAATGTAGTGACGAAAGCGAGCAATATACTGTCGATGGAGAGATACTTTTGAATTAATGCTTCGCGACTCTCCATGTATGTTTTTTTTCCAGTGAAGTCACGGGCATCATAGTAACCGATGAGCTCTCAAAATTTTTGATCTCATCGAAATTTGGATCAACATTCTCATCCTCAGAATTGCTGACCTCGTTGTCATCAGCGTGATCGAGTGTTGTTTCTGATTCAACTTCAAATGAAGTGCACTTTTGGATGTGTTCAATTACTTCGAGCAAAGAGCGTTCAATTTCTTTTTCGAGTGGACTTGCTCTCGATCCACTAAAAGTTTCGTGATTCTTACAGCATCACTCGTATTTTCGTTACACAAAAGCGTAAAGAACGTGTTATTTGATTAAGAATGCTTCGCTCCATTAACACTATCACATGACACCACGTATCCTTTATGTCGCATCATTCATTATCATCACTCTTAAGAGAATGCAAAAGAATGCTGGTAATATACAACTACTGTTGGTTATTCGTGGATCACTACCTCTGTTATGATAGTTGATATGTTAGAAAAAACTACTGTGACTTATAGAAATGAGATAATCCGAAAATTTCACCGTAAGATGCTGAAGAAACAGCGAGTTTATCATGAAATTTCTAGCTAACAGAACATTTTTTGTTTTTGAAATGTCCACAGTAGAGGATCAAAATCTTTCTTACATGCTGGAACTTGAAAATTGAATATCTCAGCTCATAAGAGCCATGGACCTTCGGGTACCTCCATTGTCAGCGATATTCTCAGACTAAATTGATTAAGATAGTTCGGACATGTCAACCGTATGCACAACATACAGAGCAAATCAATGGTGATGAGAAAGATGCAACGTCGCCGGTACGGAGTAAAAAGACAATGTAAAGATAAAATTGAAATGGATCTATATGTTGAAGGTATCTTTAACTCGTGGAGACGGGACATGCGGCATAAAGATAAAAGGCACACTCTGATTAATCATCGTATAGAGGTTAAGCCACTAGAACTTGGTACAGTTGGTGTTGTTAATTGATATAGAGAAAAATCAGTAACAAGAAGAAAAAAAGAAAAAGAACAAACCAACACAATAGAAAAAAATGTTGACAGCATAGAATTTTTAAACTGTGAAAGGAAGTGCAACAATGAAATTAGCATATGGGTTCATAAACATCCTTGCAACAAAAAGAAAAATTATCGAAACCAATTGCAACCAAGTTAGACTTGATAAAAAGAAATGTCAACATGAAACAGCTAATACTCAACAGTAAAAGGCCAAAAATCATTGATCTTTTGAAAAAAAAATACTGATGGCAGTTACAATTGCCCAATTAAGAAATGGCAAAATGTTGGAAAAACATTTCTTCGTCAAGGTATCATAGTACATATGAAATCATATGCGATAAAATGTTTGACTGGAAAAGACTAGGAGCGAATCCAGGGGACAACAGAGTTACCATCAATTACTCTGTTTGAAATTTCTTTGTGTTATACCTCAAAGTATTCTTTATTTCTATGAAGTGTACCGATACATTGAGTGTACAGTTGTTACTATTTTTAACTTTGCAGTATCTGTATCGTTTGATTAACGACTAGAGGGAGGAAGAGGAATAGCATATATATCTAAATTTTTCAAGCATTTACTACCCGGTCAGACAAAGTTTTTCAAAAACGCGTTTAAACGCCTAAAACCTCAATTAGAGAGCGTTTTTAAAAAGCTGGTCATGTAAACGTCAACTATTTTATTTTTAGGTAAATGAAAACTGTTAAAATATCAACAGCCGTTTTATGTATCCTCATAAACGATTGAAAAGCTACACCCAATGCGTTTTAACGCTTATTTTGTTTGGTATGCGCATTTTGCATAGAAATTCCATAGTTTCAGGCGTTTTTCATTAGCAATTTTCTTTCAGTGTTCGGAATGTTGAATCATAGACGTTAAAATTTATATAAAATAATACTTTTTAGGGTGTTAATCTGCCTATTGTTTTTCCGCTTTTCTGTATGTAGAAAGATAGCTTGATAACTCAAAAAAATTAAAGAATACTATGCCTATTCAACACCAAAATTTTCATTTCGATTAGTTCTGTATATTTATAAACGTTAGCACGCTTACAATATCATATCAGCATTATTTATCTGCGCTTCCACGCGTTAAATCAATAAATTCTTATGGATTAAACGTTGATGAAATATTGATGTGTTCAACAGAGCAAAATATTATGTGTGTTACAGCTAAAACGCAAATAACTTTTATTAGTAGCATACATCTAATCTTTGAAACACCTGGATTGCGAGATCTTTTCGCATTTTAACGATGTTTTTGCAGTTTTGTGTCACGAATGTTCCAAAAAATTGACTTTTCTGCGGTTTCAATAAATATTTTTTGATCGATTGATACAATCCAGCATTCAATATGAAAGGAGTAGGGAGAGAGATTTTACTGAAATCATAAATTAAAATGAAATGTAATCATAATTACTTTTCAGAAAAGAAGTGGCAGTTGCCAAAAAAATCCTTTAAATATGTTTTTAAACTGAACGATAGTATTCATTTGAGTAAAATACCATATGAAAATCTTTCTCTATGTACAGTGTACGCCAAAAGTTCTGGAACAAACTTTTCGCTTTTATAATATTATATTAAGAAGCTATTATGAGCAAATAGTGATGTACTTTGATAGATCTAATAGCGACCTTTCATATACTGTTATAGCATTAGAATTGAATGTTTCTGTAACAAGTTATATAAGTTTCAATATTAGCCCCTTGGCCAAAAGTTCTGGGACACTGCAGGATATTCCATTGAATACGTAATATTATATACGAAAAATGCTTCGATTAAGCTGAAAATTTCTGAACTTGTAGTTCTTAGGTAGACAATATTATTCATAAAAAAAGTTTTGAAAAATGGAATGGAATCGTAGTTTGGTGGAAGCAACAAGAATAACATCTTCAGACCTCCCCTCAAAAACTGATTTCGTCCCAGGTACGTTCAATATCGCATGAAACTTTCAGGATATGTTGGGAGTACTGACGCTAGTAAATATCCAAAGTTTCAGCTCATTTCTTCATACCAATTTTGAGATATTTCAATTTTAAGGTTCAAAAATTGCACTTTTTCAATGCAAAAGTTCTTCCACGCCTTACGTGCAAAATGACCCGGGACGGTTTTAAATTATAGAAGAGATCTGGCTTGAGATTACTGCGGTATCCATTCTTTTAATTTCTCATTAGTTGTTTAGTAAGCGAAAATATACGGCAATATGGGTAAGAAATGAGCTGAAACTTTGGATATTTACTAGCGTCAGTACTCCCAACATATCCTGAAAGTTTCCTGCGATA
>CAJNSZ010001770.1:0-21521 GCA_905329745.1 Rotaria sp. Silwood2
ATTTTTTCATATGGATAATATAAACAAATACTTATATTAAGTATTATTGTTAACTCTTGACACGCAAAATCATTGAAAGAACACATTCAGAACCTAATAAATACTCTTTCACGTCAACTTTTCTATTCTGATGAAATTCTCAAAAGATTTATCTTATAGTTTTTACTTCTTTCCTGAATAAAAATATGGAAAGTCAATATTTATTGATTAATATCTTTTCGGCGCTTATCAAAGTATTACATTAGTTTTCTAAGCTCGAAAATATGATTAACTTATAAAATGGTTGCTCGAGTCTTTAATGAGATTGAAAAATAAGAACTTCATCTCTCAATATAAAAGCATATTATTTACCTTTTATCTACATAAAATATAGATTGGAAAAGAAAAAATGTTAAAATAATCTATTTCCAATTATGAATTTATTCTAGGCTCAAAATCAATAAGCAGTGACCAATGTTTAAAGTTATATTATTATAGTTTTAGAGTTTATTATTAATTTTAATTCTTTAAGATTTTAAAAATATTTAAATATTCAAAGAAAATTCATAGAAATTTCAACTAATATACATATAATTAGTTATTTTTCTAAATTCTATTATTCAGAAATAAAAATTTAAATATAGAGAGAATTTATCAGAGTCAAGGTAATATTATTTGGTTATCGGTATTGCGTGACGACGACGACGAAGTTATAGATTTATCTAACGATTAACATAAGATTAATAAAATGAGTTTTATCAAAAATAAATAATAAAATTATTTTACAGATTAAGTAAAACTTCTTAACAATTTGAAATCTACTGCTACTCTTTGTATTCTGAATTATTCAACCAGAAGAAGATTTTTAAAAGGATGACTTTCTTCTAAATCTTGTCATTATGACTTCTTTAGGAGATTTTTACAATAAGATAAACAAGATTTTAACTTTATGTTCAGTCGATCTCGATGAATTTTATTGTATATGTGCAGTGAAACCACCTTCCGATATGATCCTACTAAATAAGAATAGTTATATCCAATCATTTTCTCTTTATCTTCTAGAAGATTATGTTTTATCCAATGTTTCTGAAAATTTCTGAATAGATTTTTTCTGGTTCATATACTCAATATTCACTCCATCGATTGTGGGACTGTCATTTGTTTATCTTTGATATCCCCTTATTCAACTTGTCGATGTTCATAGTGGATGATGTCTGAAAACGACTATCAGTTGAATAATGCATAAGGCCATTCGGCATATCGTTTTAGTCTAAAACGAGAAAAAATTTTCATTCGATCTTAGTCTGCTTAGATTTAGGTGATTTCTACACACATCATATTGTATATCTCATTTTCTTTACGTCATTATCTATGGGTCCTATTGTAAATTTCTTTTTGTATATACTTTTTGTACGTTCTTTTTTGTTATGTTAAATTATCGAATGAAAGTAGATATTACCAATCTATACGGAGATTAATTAGGATCGTAGTTATTCAGAGAGATGCATCGCGGTCACACGCCACAACGCAGATATACAAGGTTAGTTACGTATAACCGTATTGTATTGGAATTAGTATTATCATTAATAATTAATAATTAATAATTAATAATTAATAATTAATCATACTACTTCAGCATTATTTGACATTTTAAATAAATTAATGTCGATGTGTTAGCATTAATTTGTTATTCATTTTAATTCTATAACATGTAGACGGTGTAGATTTTGATTTGACTACTTTATCTTACCACATATAAATTTTCCGATGTTACTTGAGAATGGTACTTGTTGCATTTTGAATACTATATCGATATATTAATTCTAGAATCACAGGTGGTCTATGTAGCACTTGAAAACCTACTCGAAGCATATTAAACAGTAACTCTCTAAAAGCTGCACGAAGTACATGTATTAAAATTTTAAAAAAAATTCTATTCTAATACTAACCCCATGGAAATTATTTACCCTAATGACAATAATACTAGAGCGTCCGTCTTAATCGTTAATACAAATACAAAAGCACCGTAAAATTATATTTCAAATTAGACGAACGATTTTGTTTAGTTTTAATTGATTCAATTCAACATTTAAACTTGACGTGTATGACAAGTTTAGATATTTTGAATGAACGTATAGAAAAATATGTAGAGAAAAATAATACCGTCAGTATAATATGATTTTATTTTAGATTTTTCTCATAAAAGGCGTACTGTTTTTTGTTTTTTTTGTTTTGTTTTTTTTGTTAGATTTGTCGAAGAAATCCTAAAGTGAATTATATAATAAAGCATAGATATATATATATTACTTCGACTTTCACTCCTGAAGAATTAATATAATATCATCAAGTACGTTTTCATCTATATAGAATTTTAAAATTCTATTTGTTTAATATTATAGTGGTAGAATATATTCATACTGGTCAATCAATACTCTGAATTCTACAGCAACGAAAATATTCAATAGAATAAATAATGTTTGTATTTATATTTTCTTAATAAATCTGAGTAAAATAATCTTAATTAATTTAAGTTCATTAAGAGTTAATAACAATAGAAGATATGAATTCAATTGATTCATTTCAATTCGGTGATGAATCGATGAAAGAAGTAAATAATGAATCAACAATAGTTATAATTAATGTTAGTGGATGTCGATATGAAACACGATTATCTACTCTCGAAAATTTTCCCGAAACGCTTTTGGGCAATGAAAATAAACGAAAAAATTTCTGGAATAATCAACGAAAAGAATACTTTTTCGATCGACATCGAGGTTGTTTCGAATGTATTTTGCATTACTATCAAACAAATGGACGTATTCGTCGACCAGATACTATTTTATTAGATATATTTATTGAGGAAATTTTGTTTTTTCAATTAGGTCCAACAGCATATGATCAAGTAAAGGAATCGGAAAATTTAAAAGAATTTAAAAATAAACCGATGCCGAAAAAACATTGGCGCAAAGTTCTTTGGTGCCTTATGCAATATCCTGAAAGTTCGTTAGCAGCTTCATTTATCACTATCACTACGTTAATTTTAACTGTTCTCTCTTGTCTCACGTTGGCTATTGAAACTTTACCCATGTTCAATGGTTATTCCCTAAATTCTTGTTTTAATCAAGCAAATATTTCTCTTAACACAAATGTTATTGTTATTTGCTCCCAAGTATTTGCATCACCATTTTTCATTATTCAAACTATTTGCGTTTCTTATTTTACAATCGAATTTCTTCTTCGTTTAATTAGTACTCCATCTTATAAACGATTTTTTTTGTCCTTTTTTACTTATATTGATCTGGCAGCTATTATTCCTTACTTTATCTATTTAGGTTTTGCATTAAATAAGTCATTTATCTATATAGATCCGGAGTCTACAATCAGTATAAATGTTTTACTTGTATTACCTTTATTTCGTATATTAAAACTATTTCTTATTTTTAAATATTTGAAATCATTACGTACTCTTGGTACAGCTATTAAAGAATCTTTTGCTGATTTTATTGGAGCATTTACCGGTATACTTCTTTTGGCATTTCTATTCGGAGCAGCGTGTTATGTTGCTGAAGTTCAAGACAATGGAGTTATGTTCGATTCAATTCCGAGATCATTCTATTGGGGAATAATCACAATTATGACTGTTGGGTGAGTAAAGTAAATTTTTATTAAAAAAATGTCTTTTAATCTATTTTAATAGCTATGGAGATATGTATCCGATAACATGGGCTGGTCGTACAATAGCTTGTATATGTGCTTTATCTGGTGCAGCTACGATTGGTACGCTCATTTCAATTCTAGTCGATCGTTATCAACGTGCCTTTAATCGAAAGACATACTGGCCCTATCACTATCAGCAAACGTCATCGATCGAACTCACTAATGTTAATACTAAATTAGAATAACAAAAAAAAATTTCTATCAAAAATAATTCCTAAAAATAATATCACTAGTATATAATAATCCCAATTTCAGTATTTTATTCAATGGTAACACTATAATAATGATCAGACAGTCAATAGAGTCAATTTAGATAAAACAAAACAAAACAAAACAAAATTTATAAAATTTTAACGAACTATTATCAAAGATATTTGTTCTCAAATGATTGATGATGATAGAAGAATCATTACTCAATCGAGTGTTCATTCATTGTTAAACACAATTTTCAATAAGAAAAAAAAAAACAAAAAATCATAACTTTAGTAGATGTCACTCCTAACTTATCTATTTGCTCTTATTTTTTATAAGATATATAGGTTTTTTGTCAATCTCTCATTTATAAATAAATTATTTTGATGAAAAACCAAGTTAGACTCAATTCATCCTCATTTTATATTTTCAATCTTGTCTCACAACATAATCAAGAGAAGATATTTAAATTTATAACGGTCGACAATAGTCGTGCAGATAATTTAATTGATCATGACTTATTACAATGATTATCAATCAATTTTAATGATTTCTGAAAATCTTCACAGTAGAGAGAGATTTTTAGTGAATAATCACAGTTTTCTACGTAGAATTGAATGAAAATAATAAAAATTCATGTTGAAAAAAGTTATGTTATGACCTCTTAGGGTGTTAGTAGAGTTTCTCACGCAATTTTTCTCAAACAGTTAAATGAGAAGTGAAACACAAATTTTCTGTCGAACTCATATCCAATGAACATGTTTTACCAAGATAATCAATAAAGTTAATTTGTTACGTT
The DNA here is from genome assembly GCA_905329745.1 of Rotaria sp. Silwood2. Taxonomy (NCBI): domain Eukaryota; kingdom Metazoa; phylum Rotifera; class Eurotatoria; order Philodinida; family Philodinidae; genus Rotaria; species Rotaria sp. Silwood2. The sequence goes on from CAJNSZ010001770.1 coordinate 4,688, forward strand.
TCTGCTGTTAGTTCTGCTTTGATCTATATTTAGAATTATTATCATCAATCAGCTTTAAATCCGGATCATCAACGAATAACTGACGAAGTAATTTTTCACAGATTAGTTCTCGTGCATAAAACTGTTAATCAGTTGTTTTTTTTATCTTCGTTGATTTATTTTGAAACTAAATTTTCCATTGTTTCCTTGAAACGATGAACAATTCTTACGCTAATTGTTTTCCTCTTATTTCTCAATAATAATTTTATCTTCCGTGGTTGCTGTTCTAGGACGTCAACTTGATTTTAACCTGTCTCGTTATTTTATTCTTTCTTTCCTGTGCGCTCTCCAATATCCTACAATTTTTACAGTACAAATAATGAGACTAGCAACTATATTGTTACTAACTCTTCAATCCTCTTTATGTTTAAATAGAATAATAATTTAATAGCTTTTATACGACAATAAATTATACATGAACATAATCAATGTTATATGATTATTGATAAAAGAGAAAATTATTTATATGAAATAGACACATAAGAACGATATGATCAGTGTCAAATTACTTTAATCAACAGTTGTTACTAATTGTTACAATGAAATATTGTACACGCTATATTTTATATTTTTTTTCTTCTATAGAAAATCTTAATGGTTAAATGCTAAAAGTCTAAGGTTAGCAGGTGACTATCACCATGTAAATCGACTATTAGAGAAAAGAAAAATAATTTCTTCCTTTGGGTAAAGGAATTTTTTCGAATGTAAGATTATATAATCTATGTAGTTACGATAGTTATTCTATAAATATCTCATTCTATCACATAAGTATTGTGTGCGGTAGATACAAGGGGGTAAGTGCTGCACCATTGCACCAAAATATGTTCAAAGGTGCTGAAAAGGTGCTGAGAAATTGCAGTGGCGCTCACAAAGTTTTGGGAAATATGATAGAAATTGAGGTTATCGCTAGGGGTGAGAGTCATATTATCATAAGTTGATTTTTGTCTGCTCAAATAGTTCATACACTCTAGAATCGGTCAGTATGTCCAGCCGTCCGGTCGTTAACACGATAACTTTTGAAAGGAGAGTTCAATCGCGATGAAATTTTCTACACAGCTTAGTCTCATCAATGTCTCGGTCGAGTTCGAAGATGAACAGGATCCGTCAAGAAATGGCTGAGTTATAGAAAAAATTGTCGTTATTGAGAAGACCATCCCTGAGGGGGAGTACAGGGATTTTTTCNACGGGCCTTGGGGACGAAGGCAGTAAGCGGCCTAAGGACTACGGACTAAAGGGCCTAAGGGACTAAGGCACCAAGCCAACTAAGGAGTTCTTGAATTCTCGAGTTTTATAATATGTACCCTTCGCCGATAAGTTACTTTTATTATAAAAGGAGATGCCATTGATATAATGGGAATAGAGTGTTATTCCCTAGACTGAAAGGCTAAGGTCTAGGGCGCAAAATTCATGTGTGTCTGTTTGTCCATCTGTCTGTCCCTGTGAAGCCTAGTTACCAATTGGTGACTATGATTAAAATAAGTCGCAAAAAACATTCAGCGCCAATTTCAATGAGTTAAGCTTTTATTTAAGGAAAAAATTAGGCACCTGTTTTTATTGACATGCATTTTTTAGTGTTTGACAATTTTTTATCATACTGACTTCGATTTAATTATACAACATTATGAAAGAATTCATGATGATATGTTTCAAAATGTATCGCGGGTCACTATTATTATTTTCACTCGAAAAATAAAAGTTTAAAAATCAGTTATCTCTAATTAGTGAGTTTTTTAATTAGTAAGCTGATTTAGTACATAAGTGTTTACTTTAAAAGTCTTTTCTATAATACAACAATGAACGTCAGTGTTCATTTTTAAAAAATAACCATTATTAATGTGGTAAGAAGGACACGATCCGTTTTCTTACTGTCTCTCATTATTAATATATCATCAACGTCGAAGTAAGAAAGTTTCTTTTATTGTTTTCTTTATGAGACAGTTTTGGAGTGCCACATCAGTTACAGACGTTGCCACAGCTACTTGTCATGGGGGAGGCAGCTGTGCCTCCTTAAATTCTTCAGATATCAGTGATCATCAGCTTTAGGAAATGATCTTTTAAAAAATTCTGGGGGCGTAGCCACCTTTAACCTTCTCTGTTGTCTCTGTTATTCGTTTTATGAAACAAATGACTTCTTTTTATGAAATCAACTATCTTTCTTTTATTTATCTAGTGTTTTACTTAAGTATGTTTATGTTCACATGAGGTCGCATCTATGTCTTTAATTTGTCAGTCTAGGGAAAAGTGAATCGACTCTCGATGAACATTACTTGTTGATTAGTGCAATGGATTACAATTTTCACTACAGCTTTATTTTCGGTTTCGTTCTATATCTCATTTTATTGTTGTGGTTAGCTTGGTAGATGAAGAACATCGTTTATTAGGTTAGACGGAAGAATGTGGCAGTTTGAAGCTTGTCAAATTAGAATAGAAAATGATGTATATTTGTGGAAAAAATTTATTTGTTGGCATAGATATATTGATATTTTACCCTTGAAAAAGAAATTATATTGTTGTTTACAGGTTTAAAAATGAATGCAATAACATATTGTTGCGAACTATTTTATAGCATTTTTTGGTGGAGAAAGTGTATATTTCAATGATATGTTATATGATATTATTTGGTGTTATGGTGTTTGTTAAGGAATGATATTATAATTGTATTGAATTCATTATGGATAGCTGAAATTAATGACAATCATACAGTGAAAAGTAGTAAATTAAAAATGTAAAAAAAAACAATAAAGATGATAATATGAAATAAAGCAATGGAAATGGATTAGATTATAATTGTTCGATCAAATGGAAACGAAATTAACTAAAAGTAAAAATTTCGATAAATTGAATAGAAATATAATATCAATGATAAGCAAGATTTTGTCGACGTTTTCAATGAAAATTGTCCTTCATTAGAAGTTGATATTAAGTATATGATTTTAACAATCTATATATTTTCCTTCTTTTAATGCATAATAATGATACAGATAGGATCACACGGTAATATTATTAAGGAACGACATCTATGTTTCTTCGTCTTCATTGGTACCACCATCGTATATAATAAAGCGAAAGAAAAAAATATCGATTGTCAAAATTGTACGTTTAACATCGACTTCTGATGAACGAAATTCTCATTGAAAAGGTCAGCAAAATTCAGCTTATCATTTGTATTATATTTCAATTCAATTTATCAAAGCTTTTACCTCTATCTATTTTTTTTATAAGATTGATTAGTTATAATTTAATCTATTGCCTTATGTCTTATTTCATTTTATCATCTATATTATTTTTTTTCACTTTTAATTTACTACTTTTCACTGCGTGATTATTATTAATTTCAGCTATCTATAATTAAATAAATTTAATCTATAAAACAATTAAAAATAGAAATAATAATTGAATTAATTATAATTAGCCAATGTCTATTAGATATTTGAAAGAGATTTTTAACTAAATATAATTAAGATAATATTTGGTAGTATGTGAAAATTGTCATGTGATGATATGTTTTGAATGAATGATATCATACGCTCATTTTTTACTTATCTGAGATTGTGTTCACCATTAGCTTGCCCAATAAGACTTATTCACTTTAAATGAATATATCCTGTGTTATGTGGTTCAAATTGAATAGATTTAAGTATTTTAATCGTTGAGAAGGTCAATTAACTATCATAGAGCAAAAAAAAATACAAAAAAAGCAGACACATGAAGTTGTGCAGATTAATACATAACAAATATATTGGATAAAAATGTTTGAAGTTATAATATTCATAAAGAAAGATCACGAAAGAGAAATATACAAACATAGAAAAATGAATACTGGATTTAAACGTTCACGTTGATCGACAAGAGACATTAAATGTTGAAAATAATAATTATTGAATAAGCACTAGAATGAAATATGAAAAAAGATGATAAAAGTTTATAATAATAAAAAGCTACCTTACCTTTTATTCATAGATCAAATTTTGATAATGTATTATCTATAATTTTATAATATTTTTTTTATATTAAAATCTGAATTAAAAAAATATTCTATAATATTATGTAACAGAGAAACAAAAACTCACTGTTATATTTTTGTTGAACTAATCTTTATGATCATCACCTGATTCATCCGAATCCCAAGTATATTGCTCCATGTTAACATAACAATCATAATTTAATTGTTCAACATTATTATCACTTGTATCTATATTAATCTTTCCATCATCATCATCATCAACATCATCATCTTGTACATAGGTTAAATTGAATGATTCTATTTCAGTTTTTTTTTTATATAATTGTGCAGTTTCGAATATACAATATGTAAGAAATAATGGTTTAATTTTATCAGACATATATTTGACACCTAAACCGAAAGAATCTGGTGAAATTTGAATACGACGACAATTCCATAAATGAAGTAATAAAATACTGAAAACTGTTGATGTTGGATATGCCAATCGACGTAATGACAATTTAAATTCACTTAAATATCTGAAAGATTGCTCGGCAATGCTTGTATTGATACCACCATAAATTTCATCATTTCCAGTTAATGCGCAATCAGGATTAGTAATTGTCTTGCATATGCTATGTACATGATTCTTATGATGAAATCTGTCCACGGCTACCCGTATATTGAACAAAATTGTGCTTGAGGGAGTTTCTTTCAAGTGGATTCCACGGTATTGTTTATTCCAGAATAATTTTAAATTACATGCAGCATCATAAATCATAGCATTAGGTAACTTTGTACCCATTTTGATCATGGTTAAAAGATGATCAGTAACCATGCGGACCCCTTCATGGTTGATTGATTCCGTAAACCCTATGATGATTCCACATGATAAAAATGAAGCGAGAAAACCCATACTTCGACGTTTTTCTTCATCTTTACCAACTTCTTCTGATCTAACTACGTTACATGATTCATGTGTTGTATTATTGTTCAAAATATTTTGTTTTTGAATAGATTTTAATTCATTATACCATGCTTGTTCACGTTGATTGTGTTCCTTTGTCGATAAAGACATTGTTTCTTCTAAATTTTGATGAAAATAGCAATAAAATGGAGAGAGTTCTAAATAAAAAAATGAATTATATGACGTTATTGTTCAGATCAGTTATTACTAAAGGAATCATAATTTCAAACATACAATTATGTAAGATATGAGAATATTTTTTTTTCTATCATATTTATACAAAGTTTTCTAATATAATAATTTTACAACCTATTTTTAACTTCTTTTTTCATTTAAAAATAACACTGCTTTTTAAAAAGTAGAAATTTATATAATTAGAGCTCCATAGACTTTTATAAAGGAATTTCAGATACTTACTATTCTTGTTTTTTTTATCAGGTGTACGCCGCTTGGGCTGATAAGGGCAACCACGATTGCAGGGCCCTAATTCTTCTTGGTTCACAAGTGATGTTACATTATCAAAACGACATACTGTGCGACGGGGCTTTTGATGGCCATCGAGAACTAATACTCGTGAACAAATTGATTTATCACAAACACATTCAGGAATGAGATTGTGATGTGACCAAAAGATACTGAATAGGTTGTACATCCAATCTAAACGTTCTTCAAGAAATTGTGCTTTGACATTTATTATACCACCAGCTTGAATATTTCGACCTAAGAAAAAAAAATAGTATTTAAATATAATAAGTATTTGCTTAGAATAAACTTTATATTTGACATTTTCCTGTAATTGACAATTAGAAAATTTTATTTTCTTCCTGAAAGGTTTCAAGTTTTTTAAAATCTTACCAGCAAAAAGTGCACGTGGAGCAACAATTTCTTTTTCTGAACTTGTCATAAAGATAAAATTAAAAAGCTCGAAGTAAATCCAATGAGCTTCCAAAGAACGAATCATTTGTACCGAATCAAATTTTTTATTAAATTCAGGATGAAGACGTGCAACTTTTGATAATAAAGATGTACCGGCACCATTACAACTAACATGACCATTAACAAGATCCGAAGAAAAAGATACAAGGATTTCACGTGAAAATACTAATTTACCAGATGATAAATGAAAATAATTATTTTGTTCAAGTGATTCTGGAGTAATAATAATTTTTTTCTCATTGTAACAATAGATTGACGATATACGATAACTTCTATTACAACTACCACATTCACCACTATATAATGTACACGGTTGAATTGATGTTGGATAAAGAATAAAACCTGTCATATGAAATTCGATTTTTAATTGATTACCACATTCAATATCACCTAATATATTGTTACACGTTGTACGAAATGGTACTAATGAAATTATATTTAAATCTTGTATATATGGATGATGGGGGTGATTGATTTTAAAACGATTAATTGTATCTTGCAAGTCAATATTAATTCCCATTTCCATTTTACTTGTTGTATTAGCATTAATAATATTTCTACAATAAAGTATCTGGTCGAATGAATATGTTTCTTGAAGTTCGTGCTGAATTAATTCACATGCAAATTGATTTCGCGCAGTTGTTACAGATGATGTTTTTTTCGGTTTTAAATATGATGGCATTGCATATTCAAAAGCAATTAGTAAACAAGTAGCTTTAAACGATAATATATTAAGGAGATTCATGAATTGTTGTTTCGTATCCATTCTTGTTTCTATAAAGATTAAATGAAAGTTATTATTTTAGTTTATTTAAATCAAAATCTCATGATTCTACGTTAAGAAATTGTCATATTAGATTAAATTGCTTTTCGCATAGAAGAGTGAAATGTTCTCTACTTAATTTTTTACCTTAAAAGACAAAGAGAAACGATTAATTTAATTCTTCTTTATTTCTTTCTATTATTTCTTTTGAACATTTTCATAATATAAATAGGAATTTATAGCGACAAGATTTTAAATATAACAAGAAAAAATAGTGAGTAAATGAATAAACGCATATAAAATGGACAAATAAATACAAACAACGATATTTCTCACTTTTAGTACAAATGTGATGAATGAATATACATCAATATTAAAACTATATGATATGTATAGAAAGATAAAAATAAAAATATACAGAAAACATCATGTATATAACATAGAAAAATAAAACTGAAAGTATAAATGTATTAGAATCTTGATACATATGTTGAAAAAGAAACAATACATAAGGTGATAGAAATCAAAGAGATAAAATATAATCTTTCAACAGAAGTTATTGTAAAAATGAAGACTAGATCGAACAAAATACAAGTTTCGAATTAGAAAATTTATCAAAGAGAGAAAAAAAATCACGTAGAAGTATACAAATACTTATGTCTTTTTTTAAAATTAATTGTTGATTTCATATTGTTCGATAAATTTGAATATTTTCATTATTATTACACGCCTCAATGTTCTTTTGGGTTAGTTGGTTGTTAATCCTGTTTTTCGTGATGTGCTCGTTTTGCAACTTTTTGTGCCCGAAAAAAATCTGTTTCTAAAAAGGAACAAAGAGCATAAAATAAACAATATCTAGGAATACACTCACCATAACTTGATGTGGTTTTTCTTTTTAATGATGAGGGCTTTACCACATGATTCAGATCGATTCGAAGATAAGCAGAATAAAATGGATCAGATTGAAGCTTGTCAACAAATGCTTGTGTAAATTTGTTTTTGTTAGTATTGTTGTTTAAAACAGCAGGAACTGGTATGCCATTCTTGTATATAAAAGGAAGATGATTATTAAACGATTCTTTGTATTCATTCATATCAATGTGATATGCATTAAGTGCTGAAATAAGTCGATCATCTTCAGGAGAATTTTTCAAAAAAGCTTTTTGTTTTCCATTTAGAAAAGAATCACCATTTAAAAAACAACCAATATCCAAGAGTTTTTCAATACAGCTCTGACGTGCTGCATTAATCTCATCACTACCGGTTACAGTTCGTGAGAGATCACTCGCTGTTGCTAATACATGCTTGTTTAATATCAATTTTTTCCAAATTGGATGCTTATCATTTTCAACAACTTTAGCAATTTCTAGAAAATAATAAATAAAAAGAATTCGAAAATGGTAACGAAAGAAAGTTGAAATTGCCTGCTGTGGTAATAGACGATCCATTAGTTGATTGTAATAATGATGGACGACCACGTTTCTTGGTTGTTGCTGAAAAAAAAGAATTTTATCTCTGTACATATGTTTTTCATAAATGTATTATGCGTTTTTTATTTCTACTACTGTCGATTTGTAATATTAGTTATATTAAATATATCCTTAGATTTTTTTTAGCTCTCAAAAAACTGATTTCTCTGCACTTTAACTCACTTGAAATGATCAATGACGTATCTGCAACAGTAACCGATACAGTTGAAATAAGATCAATCATATCTTGAAGTACATCGACGACGACATCTACAATTAAATTTTCTTTAATTGTATCTTGTCAAATTTTTATCAAAAAAATGTTTTTCCAGAAGTAGATTTATTTACCATCGATGTATGGTTGTTTGTCTTCATGACTTTGATGATGCTCCATAATATCTACAATTGAAATAAACCCTATGAATTTTTAATTATCAATAAAATGAAAAAATACGTCGTTTTTTGATGATTTTTTACATAAGGAACAGAATAGTTAGAGATGAATGACTCATTCAGAAGGAAACGCATGATAAAAACAAGACTCATTACATCTTTATATTTAATTCACTAAGGTTAATAGAACATTCGGTCTTTTTTTAATTTAATTTTTTTAATTTTTATCATTGATATTTAATTTTATAATCATCGGTAAATTGTTTCACATGTTATGATAACCTAGCTATTGGTATTGTCAAAGGTATCAGAAAATATAGAAAAATACTCACAATTTGAACTTGTTGAACCAAGTTGAATTGACGAACTATTTAATACTTCTATGATTTTGTTAATCGAATTACTTGATATCAGTTGTAATGGTGAAGAAAAATTGGTTGAAATGGATTGAGTTGAAGAATTTCGATTGATTGGTGATGAAGAACAACCATTATTAATCATAGAAGACAAAATCATAATTCCGTTACCATCAGATCGATTGGAATATGATGTTGCAGGATCAACTAGAAAGTTCAGAGATGATTTATTGTTGTGTCAAAGGGAACAAAACAAATTATACCAGGTAAAATTGTTGAAGAAGAATTATTTTTATTATTGATTGGTGTTGAATGACGTGGTGGATTAGAATTATCATCTACTAATAAAAATATTAATTATTACAGCTAATAAAAAAAGGATACAATATTGAAGTGTTTAGATTTTGAAACGTGTCTAAAAGAATGATTAGTTACTACAGCCAACCAACATCAATCAATTTTTCATGAAGAAAAAATGATGTATAAAAATGGTTGAGAATTTGTCTTTCACTCCTTGTATGTACATAGCATTTTTTTTGTAGCTTCGTTCTAGCCTTTGCTGTAATGAAACTCTATTATCAGTTCAAGTCTTTTTTAAAGTTAAAAGAAATTTAAGCTTATCTAAGCAATGAAAAACTATAGAATCTAGCATTTAATGTTGTTTTGTTCGCTAGCTTTAAAAATATATGAAAGACTGAAGAACGAAGAGGAATGCTATTTTTCTATAAAGACGATGGTATTCAGAAAGAGATAAAATCTGAACTAATCATTTACTTGGATGAAAAGCATCAACCATATTTTCTTTATCAATACATAATTTGAAAATTTCAATTTCCATTGGTGATTCATCTGTTGTTGGTCTTGGTGGAAGAAAATCAGAAGATGATGATGCAAGTAGATTTGACTGATCTGAAAATGCATCTAAAAGACGAATATTAAAAACAAATAAGCGAACAGAATAACCAAAAAAGAAACTTACTATTGATAACACTACTAAGATACAAATTTTCTTCAACTTCCTGTTGACCTGATTCATCTATAATTAAAATAAATTTATTCAGTTGGATTAACTTACTCAACGTACTTGTCGCTTTTTTTCCAGATTCATATATGGTACCATTCATATGTGATTTATTTAAACCAAAACGACCATTGAATTCAATAATTTGACCCAATTTAACTCTATCTTCAATCATTGATTTTGCCATCGGGTCGTTGAGAAATGTATGGTAAAATTGTACCCATTCATCACCTTTAATTAATTCAATACCAGAATCATTGAAATGCATTTTTTTCGGCAACGATGAATTGTCGTAAATTTTTTTGTATTTGTTGAAATTGACTCCCATATTCTAAACATAAAAAATGCAGACTCTGGTTGAAACTCGTTGTCGTCAATTTGAAATTTTTTTTTCTATTAATAAGCGATGTTGTATTTCCATAACTCAAAATTGATTCTACTCAAAGGTTTTGGAGCATTCAATTATTTGTCAATTTAAACCTACAAAAATTCAAAAAAGTACCTGAAGTTCTTTCATTCGTGATTCTGATTGTTCAAAGTAAGATGGCTGTTGTTTGTAATAAGATGATGATAAATTGTTATTCTTTGATGGCCGAGCTCCTTGAATAACATTACATTTTACCAGAAAGCCTTTTTTTAATAAATTTTCCATAATCACGTCACGCTTGAGATCAGTAACACTTTTTTGTTTGAACAAACCACTTCCACCTCGTGAAGTATTTATTGATAAATATCCATTTGTAAAAAATATGGTTGGAGTCATTAAAATTTTTGCCATTGCATTATCCATTCGTCGTTCATCAATTGTTCTGAAAAAAAACAAATAGTTTTTTTTTGAATATATTATTAAATAGAGGAAATCGTCTTCCGTCTTTTTAAATCATCAGTTTTGTTTTTTTTTTCAAATTAAAAACTATTTAGAGTTATAATTCTGATCAAAGTTTAAATATTCTCGGTAAAATATACATTAGTGAAAAATATAATACTTTGTTAATGAGAAATCTGTTGTTGTTGTTTTTCCCAATCGTGTATCAACAATGTGTTGAATTTTATTGGTTGAAAATAAAGTTGCAATTGTTTCCAACTTCCATCGGCACCAAGAGTACCCAACTTCAACATCATTTGGTGTAAGTAAAATAATTTTAATTTTTTTATTTTCGATTTCGATTGTTCGAGTATATTCTTCGAAAAAATCATTTATTACTTGATTTAATTTATTCGAAAATGTATCAGGAATTAATTTTGAAGGATAGGAACGACTACCCTCCTGTGAGTTGAGATAAAATAGCATTTGTTCACCCATTATTTGAAATAATAATCGAACAACTTTAAAAGTAGCTATTGCCTTCGGTAAGTGATAAGGAATTTTACGCCACATTTCACCAACATGTTTTTCTAAAGTAAATGATTCAACCCATATTTCATTAATGCACGTTGTTGCTAATTGAAATGCAGAAAGTAATTGATCAGATGAATCATTATTATTAGCAGGTGGTGATTGTTGTAAAACATCATATTGATCGATTGAAATTGTGTGGAATTCTGGTAAATGAACCTTTTGTTTTTTACGTGCATTTTTCATATGCACACTAACTTCACCTATAATTAAAAATTCATTATCAAATAACATAATTTCTTTTCAAAATCATTTTTTTCTGTATTATTTATCTATGATGAAAAGCAAATAATCGATTCATTTAACTTACTTCGCGCACGATCATCAAGGTCTGATCTAAACAATCCATATCGGAATTCAATGGTTCGACTTTGGAATAATTGATGACATGCAATTGCTATATGGGTCAGGTTTGGCAACGATACTTGTTTTTCGATTAATACATCAGGTAATTCATAAACTGTATTTGTATAAGTATACCACACTCGCCCATATATTCCATCGTTACCACCTTCATTAGCCATTTTCATTAATGGTATTGCTAATTTTCTACCTGTACTAGCAATGTACATTGTCAACTTTGATGGACGAACACGATCATTCATGGATAATTCAACACCTGTTACACGACCACTACCTGGTTCTATTCCGTCAAAAGAATTACAAAAGCAGCTAACACCTTGTGCACTACCATTTGTATTTGGCTCATAATATGAAAAATTTTTCAATGCACTATCACCATCAGGATTTACAACCATCGCATCGGTAAAATTGGTAGTTTTTGATAAAGCTGCTTCAGTCATACTACTTGCTAAAAAACTCCAGCTTTCAATTTTTTGTTTTTTATTTGGTTGTTCTTCATTATGATCAATATCATCCATCATTCTACGATTTGAATAAACAGTTGGATATTTATTATCAAGTGTTTTCAGTGCATAAATTAATTCATTTGCCAAATAACTTTTGTTACTAGCTAAAATAAATATAAAATAATCGTTAACTAAATGCTGATGAAATTATCCTTGTTTTATTAATGAAAATTCATATAGATTTAAATTTCTATATAGTCATTCAATCTTATCAGATACAGCTAGACTGAGTTTGCAGGGAAAGAAACATTTTTCTTAATAATATTTGTCAGATTGACCCACGGAGGGTTACTCACTTAACATATATATATATATATATATATATATATTCTCTTCAGAAAAGGACCGATAGATAGCTATTATTTAAAAAACATATTATAATGATAAGAAATCGTTTTAAAGTCTCTATCATAATGAACGAACAAATTATAAATCGAATAATGACCTTTTTTCCTTAACAAAATTGTTCTTTCGTTTTATGATGTCCATTTTTCTATTGAACAATAATCAAAAGTAAAACAAAAATTTTATTTCTATTATAGCAAGAATAAATATGGCGCCTTATAACTAGTATTTATAAAAGAAAAAAACGAAAAAAATCTATCATTTATAAATAATATATTGCGAAATCAATGAAAAAAAAAGATTTAATAACATGTTAGAAAATGGTGAACAAACTTATCACTTATGATGATTGACCTTCTTTAACTGTTACTGACAGTAAACTTAACTATACGTAATAAACTGTATCGGCTAACTCAACCATTCTAATATATAAGTATTAGATTTATTTAAATTGGTATGTAGTCTGTGACAAAAAAATCATTATATTCAAGAAAAAAAGCAATCGCAAATATTCGTGAGAAGAATATTCTAAGAGAGAATAATTTACAAAGAGAAAGTTAATGATGTAGTTGGATATTCTAAATAGAAAAATGATTAAATCTTATTAAACTAAAAGTAAATAAAACATTTCTAAATAGTTGCTTGCGTCTGTAACTGTTCTAAACATTCGATTATTCAATTTTTTAACATCTACCAGAAATTTATTTTTGCTTCTCAAAATTTAAAGAAAAGAGTATTTATTTACCTGTTGGACCAAGAACGTGTGAGAAAATGTTTAACCAAATCGGTGAACCAGTCGTCAAATGTCGACAATAACTGTCATTAGATAAACCACCAACCATGGTAAGTAGAGCATTTAAAGTTTGTTCGTTGGAAATTCCGATGCATTCCATTTCTTTCAAATAATCGAGTAATAACCAATCAAGATCTTCATTTAAGATTGATTTTGCATTAAATCGAGGTCGAGTATTTAATATATCAAAATTTGAATCAAGTAAGGATGAATAATCCTTTAGCAATTGCCATTGATTATTGGCCATGGTTATTTACGTTATTTGTAAAAGATTTATTGCATGAAAGAGAAGAATCTAACAAGCAAAAATGCACAAACGTTGTTAAATATATTTGAAAAAGAAATGGTTAATGTTTTCTTGATTACTACACATATACAAAACAACATAGTAATATGCATATGTTGCCTTTATAGTTATTGAAAGAACAGGTAATATCCAAAAAATAAAAGAAGTCAAATAGAAAAGCAGTTTTCATTTAAAATAATGAAAATGTCGAAAGATGAAAATTAATGCCATAAGGATTTAATACGTACTTTCAAATATTAATTGTTGAACGCCGTTAACATAATAAATACTGTAAGCAGTATGTGAAAATGACTGGTTATGCATCAGACGTGCAGAGATATAAATAAGATGATGGACGGTCTATTCACTAAAATAATTCTATCTAGTCAGATGATTTCATTTAAATATAATGCACAAATAGGCTGATATTTTTTTTTTCTTTTTCTTTTTTTTTTCTTTTTCTTTTTTATTTCAAATATCTCGCTTACAAAGAATATAAAGATGTGACCGTCCGGTATGCATATTGTTAAACAGTCGATTATGCAGGACGATATAATGGATAAAGTGTCTTCGTCTATCTTCCTTCTTACATGCTTGTGTCTGTTTACACACAAAGCTACCAAGAAACGAAGTTAACTTTCTTTTTCTTTTATATCACTCTTACCTCTTATTATTTCAATAGTCGAGATAAACACTGTAAAGTATTTGTACTTAAAAGATATATATACAAAATAAAATGACGTAATAAGTTCAATATAAATTATATGAAGAATTAACCGATTATACCGACTAGTGTTTGTCATATTAAGATGAAAATTTACAATAAATGTTGATTAATTTGTAAATATTGCAAATATGACTCGATGTATATTATCTGAAAATAAAAACATTTTTATTTGTTTTATTTTTTTCTAAAGCAGCATCTTATTTCATATACTATTGGCATTAGATCGAGCATGACATAGTTTGTCAGCAAAAAAGATGCAACGAAATGAAAACATTCTTAAAATCACTCCGACCATAAATAAAGAGCATTTAATATTAGAGATTATGAAAAAATGTAATGAATTCAATACAGACTGATAAAGTATAATGAAAATCGATTGATAGATCATTAAATGCCAAAACAATAAAATAATATTGACTACAATTTTACAATGCATAAGCTTCCAGACTGATATTTTAGTCTCTGTGATCAGCTGTTATTATCTTCAAATTCAAGGCAGGTAACTATAGGGAATACCAGTAAATTAGTTTAGACTCATGGAATGTATTTACTTAAATTCAGCTAAAATAATTGTCACATAAATTAAAGTTCTTACATATATATATGTAAACGCTTTGTTCAGCAAAACAAAATGCAACAATTTATTAATGATAAAAAAATATATTTAAAGTGATGATCTCATTGCATAAAATAGTCATCTTTTCTAAGCATAATTATCAAAAGAAAAAGATAATTTAAAATTACAAATAAAATATAATTCAGATCAAACCTTTTCTAACGTGATAAAATATTCATTTTCCAACTCTATTTAAATTTTTCATTGTTAAATTCATGTATTATGAACACATCTTTTGATAATCCACAAGTCATTTGACAACTTTATTTTTTAAACAAGATACGTTTGATTCGATGGTCATATTAAAATCGTTTCTTATATAAAAAATCGGATGGATCAAATGCGTTACAATGATTATAAAAATCAAAAACTTTCACAATTAAATACTCAATGAATAAGTACAAACTGATTTGAATGATCAAAGACCATATACTCTCATTACTTAAGTAAACAATCTGAATATAATATATATCTCGTTTGTATAATAACCACAATTTATTTTTGATAATAGCCTTAAATCGTTTGCCCAAACAAAAATGCTGAGACATACTGACGAAATTTGCTCATTATAATCTAGAGAACTTTATTAAAAGTATTATTATATTTTGACCTAGCTTTTCCAAAAGAAAGTAGCCATGCGATCTTTTAAAAAGTACTAAACATGTATAGCAACAAGTTGGGATTCCCGAATTTCGCCAATAAGACTTTTGCCAACAGGACATTCGCCAATGGCGAAAGTCCAGTGTACTTTCGCCAATATACCCAGGTGACTTTCGCCAATTGGCGAGAGTCCACTGGAATTTCGCCAATGTCCCACTGGACTTTCGCCATTGGTGAGTGTCCAGTTGGGGAAAGTCTTATTGGCGAAATTCGGGTAAGCCAACAAGTTCAACAATGGATTAAAAAATACAGCATGCATCAGACAAAAATCTAGCATTTTACAGTTACTAAAAGACACTACTTGAAGCAAAAGTAAAAAAACAAAGTGGTATCCCCACAATAAAAAAATTAAATAATTTTATTAAAACTGTAAATACAAATCAGTACATCTTATAACACCATACACTTGAAACTCTTGCTGAAATTTCTTACACGAAACTAAATAACTAAAAATCAAATCAAATACAAAAAATCTCATTGAAAATTATGCACTCACAGCACTGGAACAATAAAAACAATAAATGAGACACATCTTTTCATCAATATATCAATTATATCAATTCATCTCTTCTTACAACAGACAGCACACATATTACTTGTAAATTCTGATTAGCTCATATTACAAAGCAATCAACCATCTGAAAATAGAGTACAATAAAAACAAGCAGCAGATGCAGCGCATACGATTAGGGGGAGGCGGGAAGAGGGGGATTTCCTCCTCTAAATTTTTTCTTGCATTCCAGCCTTCTCCCTAAAAATTTTCTTTACGAGTAATTTGAAATTTCTACTCATTAGTTTGGAGAAAAAAGCTCAGATTCAAAGCGAAAGTCGTTTCAACCCCGAGAAAAATAGGCCAGTTTCAAGGAGAAAATAGCACAGGTCCGAAGAGAAAATGAATAAATTTCAAGAGAAAATAGTTCAAATTGAAAGAAAAAATAGTTGAAACTCAGACAAAAACAGGCCAGTTTCGAGGAGAAAACGATCCAGGCCCAAAGAGAAAATAGACCAGTCTCAAAGAGAAAATGAATCAATTTCAAAATAAAATAGTACAAATTCGAAGAGAAAGTAGTTCAGACTCTAGTCTCCTTACTTAGTCCCCTTAGTCCCTTTAGTCCCTTAGTCCCTTAGTCCCTTAGTCCCTTAGTCCCTTAGTCCCTTAGTCCCTTAGTCCCTTAGTCCCTTAGTCCCTTTAGTCCCTTAGTCCCTTAGTCCCTTTAGTCCCTTAGTCCCTTAGTCCCTTAGTCCCTTTAGTCCC
>CAJNSZ010001771.1:0-11291 GCA_905329745.1 Rotaria sp. Silwood2
GTGGATGGGGTGTGGCTGTGAGTATGTGGGTAGGGTGTGGCTGTGGGTATGCATGGATATGAGAATTGTACCCATACCCACACTTAGGTGTGCCGTAGAAACACCGAAAGGAAAAATGTCGAAAGGAAAAATATCGAAAATTTCGAGTAAAAGACGTTCTTTATTTTTGATATAATAATAACACTGTAACATAGATTATACTTAAGTTAGAGATAAGAAAAAGAAAAAAAGTAAGAAAGTGTCATTTCTTTCGTTTAGCAACTGTGAATGATAAACCATCTAAATATTCCATTACATTCATAAGACCATCATAATATCGTTTATCAAGATTGTCTATACGAGGTTGAGTAGAAATTGTTTTGGCTTGTTTTGATCTTGCACCTAACCCTGCAGTAAATTGAGTATATATATGATGAAAACGACACTCTTATCCTTGTAGAAATTTTATGAACGACCAAATATTTGAATGATTAACTTGCACTTGATGATTAAAACGACTATGAAATGCTACATAAAACATAAAGGTATGAAATTACGAAGGAGATAAAATGAAATGTTTACCCTCGGCATTGTTATTAGTTCTCATGCCAAAACCAGGAACACACCATTGAGAAGTAGAAACTTTCACAAACCATTGTTTTTGAAAGTATATTAATAAATCATTCATTGCTGTTCTCATTGTTGTTGACAAGTTGCTTACTAATTCATCATATGTATCTTCAATAACAGGTTCTGGTAATAATGGAAGAGCCATTAATTGTCGGCATAGATGTTTAACAGCATCATCATTGCTGTACGATGAGGATAATCCAAGTCATTGCATATTACGATATACAGCTTACGTGAAATGAAAATAACAAGAAGAATGTTTTGCTGTGCTAAACTATAAGATAAAAATTTAAACATATGCTTCCATCACAAGAAATATAGAACACTTACTTCAGCTTTAACTACACCTATCAAAGCTGGTTCGAAATTACTCATAACTATTTTCGGTGTAAAATCGAGTTTTATTTGAACAGCTATCGCTTTTAACTCATAAAAAAAACTGATATGTACTTTTCAATCTATTTGGTAATAAACCAAACACACAAGGAAATGCTAAACAGATAAAAATTAGACTGATACAGATGGCTAAGAGCAAAAGTAATTTACTCATATTGTTCGTATTTGATAGAATGTATTTTGTAACCTGATCGAATATTTTTGGACAAGATGAGAAAGTTCTGTCCATGAGAATCGTTTCTGCTGTAAAGAGCATTTTCAATTGTTCAGGCGACGAAAATAAAATCATTCTTTGTCGCCTTGTAATCATCTTGTCAACAATCAAAAAATGGATGTTTTTCGATTTTTTTTGTATAAGGATGAGGAATATCAAATAATTGTGTTGTGGGAATTGTAGGCGTGAGACCACGACGTGCATTATTAAATGCACTCTCTTAAAATTAACAACAATTTCACATGCTAAGGTTAAGCATCCAACAACACTATTTGCTTATTTATTTCACGTTCACTTGGTAATATAGCTATTGATAAAGTTGATAACATTGCTTTTGCACATTCTTCATCATAGATACGTGGAATGAGTGTTGTCTCATTTATTGCTCGGTGTTTCACATTTTTTCGAAATTCACGCACATCTATCCTTTCTGATTCAGCAGGGTGACAATGTTCACCAATCATTTTAATGAAATGATCATTTATATTTGTATGAATTTTCGCTGAGCATTCAATAAGTGTACATATCCAATATTTTTTAGTTGTTGTTGGTTTGTTCAATTTGAAAAGGTATTTATCTAATACAAGCAAAGGTTTTCCTTTTTGCGACTGAATAAATGAAATCACTGTTGAGGGTGGTTGTTTCTCATATAATGAAGATGAAGCAGCTGTGGTCATAATAACAGATTTTCAATTGTATAATATTATATTTCTGACTATTTCAGTTCTTCTCTGTCAGATATCACTCTTCATTGTTACTTCTGTTTATAGTGCTGGATTAATAGAAGAATGAGAAAACCAATAATAAACTGTAGGGGATTAAAGTTAGCGATTACGGAAGAGAATACTCTTCGATATTAATCCAGTTTCGACATTTTCCCCTTTCGACATTTCCCTTTCTATATTTTTTCTTTCAACATTTTCCACCTCTGTACCTATTTTTTGACATTTTTCCTTCGACATTTTTTCTTTCGACGTTTCTACGGCCAACCCACACCCACACCCATAATTCGCCAATTATTATTCATCAATCTTCTCAATTAATTAACATAATTTCTATATATATGTCATTTTTTTGTTTGTTTTTTGTTATTCATGAAGATGATAAGAGTATCTTATCGAAAGCTTGAATAAAATAATATATGATTTTTGTTTAAAATCTACTATGATATTCGTAGCAGTCCTATACTCACTATTCACTAAATTATTTAATACTGCTTTACCTTCAAACTATATATTATCTACTCGCGCTAAGTATGGCGAGTCTATATTCTTGACAATTAGACAAACTGGAAAACTATCAATTAAACTTCAAAAATGTAAATGCGATCTTGAATTCATTCGTCTTTGCCTCATATATAATTTAACACCTACATTTGTCAAATAAACTTCTGGAAGAAAAGAATAAATAACACTCCTGAATTCTCACACTTTAAGTAATTTTGCCTTAAAAAGGGATACCAGAATCGTTATAAAAATAGCATTAAATATGAAACTGAAACGAACAAATAATAAATAATTTAAAAACTAAAATAGTACACTCAGATTATAAATCATTACAAAAATATTTACATGAAAGATCTAAAAAGATACACGAAAAAGTAACAAATATACATCATGAAAAGTTAGAAAGATTAAATAATAGTAAAATAGGTCAAGACTATTACTCACTTCGAAGAAAACTCATACATAATTGTAACGAAAAATATAGACATATATATAATTAATGGCATATAATCGTATATATATATATACATATATATGTATATATATTTGTTAATGACAAATGGAGAGGCACATTAAAAGTCTTTGATCCCATTGTTGGGCATGATGTTTATTCGACTAGTGCATTACATCCGAATGTGCACTACCTTCAAATGTGCACTTACATTCAAATGTCCACTGACTCCAAATGTAACTATCTAATACATAACATGAGCTTATATAGGAGAGAGATGGAAGAGAGAAGAGAGAGAAAAGAGAATACAACATCAGAGGAGAAAGGAAAGAGGAATGATATAACAGAATATCACACAATCGTATCTTTTACATATGAAGGACACGTTTATATACGATGAGGTCAAGGAGAGAACAGACATAGAGGAACCGTATAGTATACGACTGAATGGCGTTACATAATGAGAAGCGCATAACGACGCAAGAGAACAAAGTTAAATCACACATAGATGAATGTACGAGCAATACAATCCACAAACACTGTGTATCATCGATTGTATGAGAACACACTGAGAAATACAAGATATCACATAAGCTAATATGCCCATTGGCACAATAATATATCATCGTACATTCCGTCTCCAGCTGAAGAACGTTTGCTATGCAGATGATGGGATTTCTGTATCGAAAATAAAATCACTAACTTCATTGAGTTTAAGGTCGATATCGAATTAAATGCATCTAAACTTCAAACACATTGTCATCGTAGTGCATTTTCAACATTCTATCACAAATTATATAATTACTCTGACACATATATGAGATCACTTAAAAGAAAAAAAATTAGAAACATTAGTGATGATGAATTTGATGCACTTAAATCATTAAGAAATAATCATAATATAGTTATTTGCCGTGATGATAAAGGAAATTGTATAGCTATATTAGATAGAAAAGATTATATTGAAAAGATTAACCGAATTCTTGAATTAAAACAATTTAAAAAGACTGAAGATTCATCATTAATTGAAAAAGAAAACTCTATGAATAAATATATACTAAAATTACATAAAGATAATGTCATTGATAAAGAAACATACTGGTAAATTCGCTCTACTTCCTCATCTTATGCAACTATGTGTGGACAACCAAAAGTACATAAAAACCAACTACCCTCTTAGACCCATAATTTCTTCTATCGGCTCCTATAATTATAACCTTTCTAAATACTTATACCAAATAATTAAAGATAATAGACCAAATCATTCATCTTCATTCGTTAAAAACTCATTTGAATTCGTAAAAAGGATAACAGGAATTAAATACAGTACTAATCAAATTATGGTCAGTTTTGATGTCGATAATTTATATACTAACGTACCTGTTAATGAAGCTATTGAAATTACTCTTGATATGATATTTCAAAAATCTAGTTCTCCACCCATTCCATTTAATAGATCACAATTTAAACAACTGTTAGAATATGCAGTATGTAATGTGCGATTTAGATTCCTTAACAAAATATTTTTACAACTTGATGGAGTAGCAAGGGGATCACCTCTAGGTCCAATTTTAGCAGATCTATTCATGTCAAATCTCGAACGAAAATTAAATAAGTTCTCTACTAACAAACCGCTAACATGGCTAAGATACGTAGATGATGTTTTCTGCATTTTTAAAACTAATCAAAATATTAAAGATTTTCTAATGAGAATCAATAAGTCGCATCCAAATATTAAATTCACACCTGAGCATGAACATGATGATAAACTTTCATTCCTAGATGTATTAATTCAGCGTGATAACATTAATAATATATATAATACGAGTTTATATAGAAAACCAACAAACACCAATCTCTATCTACTATACAAAAGTAATTAATGTAGAGAATATAAATTAAGCTTAATTAGAACATTAGTTATTCGTATTCATCTCATATGTTTAACAGATGCATTAAAAGAATATTAAATTAAATTAAATTAATGAAAGAAACTTTAATAACTAATGGTTATCCATCTCACCTCTTTAGAAAAGGCATACGTGAAGAAAAAGTCATTAGCATTAGAATCTCAAAAGGAAAATCGAAAGATCTACAAAAATCATCTGAAATAAAAACAATATATTTCCTGATCACCTACTATGGTTATGAATCAACCATACTAGCACATCGAATTAAACAATCATGCAAAAAACTACTACCACTCATTAAGATTAATGTATGCTTTAGAAAAACATATACAATTAAGAGTCTATTTCTGCCTCTCCAAAAAGGACTAGACGACTCAAAGAAAAATAAAAACCTGATTTACAAAATACCTTGCTTGAACTGTAATAAATGCTATATAGGCGAAACAAACAGAACGAAACAAACTCGAATGAAAGAACACAAAACCGATGTAAGAAAATTCAGCGAATCATCTAATGTTGCAAAACACGCTAACACAGAAAACCATACATTCGATTTCGCAGGATCTGAAACCTTATCCCTCGAATCGAATTGGAGAAGAAGAAAAATTAAGGAAAGTCTATTCACTCATCAAATGCAACATAAATCCTTAAATGATGTTAAATTCAAATTAAATATATTTGGATAAAACGAATAAAAGCTGCCTTTTGGCATTTTTTGGAGTCCCAATACGTTCTACGAACATAATAATTCGCGAATTATTATTCATCAATCTTCTCAATTAATTAACATAATTTCTATATATGTCACAGGCAAAATTAAACTTTAGGCAAATTTAAACTTAGGCAAAATTGATTATATTAGGCGCAAAATTTTATACATATATATTCTTTTTTTGCTGCATTTTTTTAATTTGGAAATAATTGTTAATTATCATATGTATTCAAAAATTTCAACCGTTTGGTTGACTATTTCATTAATGAATGCATCAATTAATCTTTGTGTAAATATAATCGGTACGATACATTTTCTACATTAAAGTTGTTAATGAAAAGTCTTATGCAAAAAAAAAAGAAATTACAATCTAATTATAAAACATTTAATTACTTCTTCTTTTTTCGGACGATACTTTTTCGTGAGACTCATTAAAAAATTTTTTTGCTATTGGAGAATATTTGCTATTCAACCAAAAACATCTCATATCTATTAATTATGATCTTTTGAATCACTTGTTTGACGACTGTCTCCAATTTTTTTCGTATATTAATTATGCGATGTAATTGATGATGTAAGCAGGTGTCGATACAATAAGACAACTGATTTGAATTTTATTCTTATCATCTTCTCAAAAAAAAACGAAAAACTCTTTCTAAAACACATATTTACTAATCAGAGTTTATATTTTATAATGTTGTTTTTCATCCTCTAACTTTTCCTTTTTTTTATCCGTTTTTTGATCGGTGAGAAACCATAAAGTATTCTGATGATCAATGGAAATGAGAAAGTCAGTATTCTGTATGAGTTTGATTTCACATTGTACAACGTCACGTTTTCCGATGATTTTCTATTTTCGTGTTAAGCTAAGAATGAAAAATAAATGCTCAATTATGAAATAGTTGATAAGAAAAAAAAGGATATTTTATTTTTATTATTACTAATTTTAATCATACAAAAACAAATAAACCTGAAACCATGCAACTACTATTTAAGGTTTTGTATTCTCTAGTTTTCTTCTTTTCCTTTTTTCTCTTCATTTTTTCGGTTTTTGTTTTGTTAGAAGCTACAAAAAATATTTGAATAAAAAGCTCGAAATCAGATATTTGACATTGACTTCTTTTTGTTAACATAATATGGTATCACTTTTTCGTTAAATTTTTCTTTTCGTAAACTAAGAGTGAAGTTTTAACGGTCATCTATAAAGATAGTAGCAACACAGATAGATACTTAATCTTTATTATTGTTATATTAAAAACGTAAACCTCATACTCGAACCATACGATTGCTGATTAGATTTTCATATATCAACATCAGTTTCTCTTTTCTTCCCCCCATTTTTTCCTTTTTTTTTTTTGGTCGGCCAAAAGCTAGACACTAACTCTCATGGTACAGAACTTTACAGCTTATTATTCTATGCCTAATCGGCTTCATATCATATCGTATCGATTGTTTCACGGTCATCTTTTTTTTCGAAGTGCGACTGAAATTTAAACGATCATCTATAACGATACTAACAAGAATTAGCTCTTGATAATATATCAGTATTTTCCCTTTTGTTAAAAATAATAGCGTATTGTCAAAGCAACTTAATAATTATGACATTTATTTGTTAGTTTAGGGTCTCTTTTTCTCTGTTACTTCTCTTGCCTAGTTCATGCTGCATCTTCACGCTTTAAATAAATGACTAGATATATTACAATTCACTCATGGAGAATCATTTCAACAGATTTTCTCAACAAAACTAAAACACACGCGACAAAGCCATCGGCCAGAACATAATCACAGCTAATAGATCTACCACACCCAAATAAACAGAGTTGTCACTCACTGTGTTAAAAGACGACCAGATAGTATGCACATTTTAGATCGAGATCATCAGATTTCAATAATAATCACAAAATTCTTTATCTTTTTGAATCTAATGATTATGTCGAAAGAAAACACTAGCGAACTCTACATCTTCCTAAATTGAATGATTATTTTTAAAGAGATAGTTAGTGAACTCTACATCTTCCTAAACTTAATGATGATTTTAATAGAAATAGCTAGCGTACTCTACATCTTCCTAGATGTAATAATGATTTTTGTAGAAATACCTAGTGAACTCTACATCTTCCTAAAATTAATGATGATTTTAAAAGAAATAGCTAGCGTGCTCTACATCTTCCTAAAACTAATGATAATTTCAAAACAAATATTTAGCGCACTCTACATCTTCCTAGATGTAATAATGATTTTTGTAGAAATAGCTAGTGAACTCTACATCTTCCTAAATATAATGATGATTTTAATAGAAATAGCTAGTGAACTCTACATCTTTCTAAAATTAATGATGATTTTAATAGAAATAGCTAGTGAACTCTACATCTTCCTAAAATGAATGATAATTTTAACAGAAATACTTAGTATTCTTTACACCTCAATTTTTCTAAATACTTTTCAATTGAACTCACGAAATTTCGAATTTCAATTCATTTTATGTGTTATTAAATGAATAAATTCCGATTTTATTTTAAAAATTTAATTTTTCAAAATGTAAATTTAATTTTTCCTAAGTCTCAATTTTGCCTGACACATATATATGTCATTTTTGTGTACTCAAAAAGTGAGTACACTCTAGAATCGGTCAGTGTATCCGACCAGCCGTTTACACGATAACTTTCGAAAGGAGAGTCCGATCACGATGAGATTTTCTATACAGTTCAGTCTTAACAATGTCTCGATCGAGTTCGAAGATGAGCAAGATCTGTCAAGAAATGGCTGAGTTATCGAAAAATTGTCATTATTGAGAAGACCATCCCTGAGGAGGGGGGGGGGGTACAGGGATTTTTTCAAAAAAAATTATTTTCTCCGAATTATTCACAATATATATAAATCGACTCAGTTTTTAATGCTGATTCCGACTCTGATATTAGTTTTGAACCAAATCGTAGCTTTCTAACAAAACACCCACAGAAAAAGGTCTCAAAATGCAAAAAAACTACATGAAGAAAGCAAATAGGCTAGATATGTCTCAGATGATAAAAAACAAAGTGAATATACCTGTTCACTTTTTGAAGTACTCAACACTCGGATTTAAATCCGACTTTTTCGCATTTATTTTGTTTGTTTTTTGTTATTCCTGAAGATGATAAGAGTATCTTATCGAAAGCTTGAATAAAATAATATATGATTTTTGTTTAAAATCTACTATGATATTCGTAGCAGTCGTATACTCACTATTCACTACAATAAATGTTCATTTTTTATCAAGTGATTATCTATCAGAAGTGTACGCAATCCATTCTTGCTGATCTGAATTATACATAAGTAAGAATATTGCTATGCATACATGGACATATATTATAACACAAACGATCTTTCTTGAATTGCTTTTTTGCATGGTAATTTACAACTGTACAAAGATCAGCTCGTTTAATCCAGTTTATCGCTTGAAATATCTAAGCTGCGTATGCTTGCTGTCTTTTGTCAGCATACATTTATCGAAGTTTACAGTAATCACGAAGTTTAAATCAAATTGGTCGTTGACCATCGAATTCTTCTCTTATGCCTGTTGGATAAATCCATGGAAAAGTGTATTCTTCCATTCCGGACTGAATTTTCCCAATAGGATCTTCATCTGATTTTAGAGTACGACTTTTCTAATACTTAAATTTTATGTCCTGGAAAATTTAATAAATCATCTTAGATCTAGGACCAAGAACAGCTACATCAGCATCAAGAATAATTGGAGCAGACTTTGTGGAATTATTGTATGTATATGCATCAATTATTCGAATTGAAGTAACGTCCACTTTTCAGTATTGAAACATCTCTTCAATTTTTTCCAATGGAAGAACTTGCTTGTTTATACATCCAACGTGATGCTAGATAAGATATTGAATGGCACGAAGAATTTGAACGGCACTACATGAGTATCTAAATGTTGATTTTATTTCAGTATTTTCATTCATCGGTTTCTGTTGAACAACTCCCATAAGTTCACGGCATTTTGGTAATGGTAAAAGATCGCCTATATTAGCAGCAATATCAACTTTTCAATATACTACTTGCCCTTTCATTGCTGATTGATGATCACGAATGATTAATATACTCATGTAACAATACATAAGTGCTATACTCCTCTGTTCAGGAAAGCCTAATTTGAAACACATCGGTGTTATGGGAATTTCCATAATATTTCGAAAACGAGAATATCGACAAAAAGGTATATTATGTTTTGCTATAAAATCATAACAAAGTGAATAAATTATATCACCAAAAAACAGTTATGATTTTCTTCATGTGCTTTCTTTGCTGTTCTAATGTTACATAATGGATTTTCGGATGCAAAACATTTACAAGAACACCGTGACTGTTGAAATTAAGATAAATACCTATTAGAGAGGCTCATAGTGGAAAAAATAAATAATAAATGTGATTATTGTACCTTTCACTGAGAAAGTTATGTATTATTCGTGCGTCAAGAATCTCTTCAGTGATATTTGCATCAATATTTACTAGTGAAACTGACGAGTCTTCTTGATTACTGCTTGCTTTTCTTCTTTATTCTTACTGCTTTATTAGAATAAATAATTCTGAGTTATTTTTACGGTTTTTACAGGGTTTTTGGTTTCGATTAGTTTGAGTTTTCTTACGAGATGGTCTTGATTTCCCATTTTGTGGAACTCACATATATTTTCGAAGAAAACAGTGAGTGTAAGTTTTAAGTTCGAGTTTTCGCGGCTCCCCCCCCTCCACCCCTTACAGACCATAGCAGGCCTATTCCATGGGGTTTCGATCACAAAAAACACAAGTATCTTGAAATCGATCGAAAGTTACTCTATTTTGTAGAGCTCAATCAGTTATATTTACTATAAAAAAATCAGTTTAGAATACCATTTTATTAGGGAGATATGAGGTCCAAAATTTTAGCTAGAAATTGCCATAAATGCTAAAAAGCCAGAAAATTTGAAAATTTGGTAAATTTTGTGGTCTTCACTTTTTCGATATTAAATGACCGAAAATTAATTCCCATTATATATTCTTGTTCCTCGTGATCTGCCGCATTCGCTCATATATTGCTTTTTATTTTTCATGAACTCGATAAAAATTTTTCCAGAACCATTCTTGTACTCTATCACAAAATGAGGGTGCTCAAATTCGGTCCATAGGAAGTCGATTAAGACGGATTCCACAATTTGGTGACTTAGTGGGTTTTGTAGAGGAGACTTTGCTCTATCATATCCTATATATGGAATTTTATTCCAACTCGAAATGATCAAGATATTAGCGTCGACTTTTTGTGGAAATAATAGTCCATAATCAAGCAAATCTGTAAATTCAAAGATTTTACTGAGAAATGTTTATTCTTATGGATAACCAAATGTAACCAAAAAAACAATTATCTAACATTAGAAAACATCTTTTAACACTTCGATTGACACATGAAAAGTTACAGTTTGGCTAGGTATTGATCTATATAGAGTCAATATAATAGAATGAACAATATATGATAATAAATAAGTTGGAAAAATTCCTGATCAAAAGGATTTATAATTTTAACTAAACAATCATGTATTTATATTTTATAATGCTTATTAAAACCTAAGTTTATGGAGAAATTAAAACCCTCTTATATCTTCTGCAAGAATATATATCATATAGGATTATGTTCACTTTAATGTCATTTTGATGGTATCTTGAAATATATTTAATATTGTGAGTTTTTGGAGAAATATATGTTTGCAGAAAAGATTTTAAACACATAACAAAACAAGTAAGGTTCATC
>CAJNSZ010001772.1:0-21502 GCA_905329745.1 Rotaria sp. Silwood2
TCAGACAAAAATGCAATGTGAAGAAGTAAAAAAATATGCTTTTTTGACGAAATTAGTCAATAAATCCCTTTTTCGACACCTGTCGGACCAAAAAGTGGAGTTTTTATCACTCCTCTTATAACTTCCAGCAGGTTTGATAATCGATTGATAGCACTCTTTCAACTGATAGAGACAATATTCCTCACTTTGTTATTTTAAACCTTCCTCACAGAAGGGTGGCCGATGCGTGGCCATGCCAATATATAGTCTGTCTAATTTTTCTAATATTCATATTTCAATTAAAGCACAACCAAAAGATCTGAAATTTTTACCATGAACTATTCTCATCAAGTCCTTCATATATGCGAAGTTTCAAGTCAAAAATTCAAACTTTAATTTTTTTAAGAACTACCTATGGGAAATTGCCATGGTCCCCCTCAAGATGATGAAAAAAAATCAAAGTTTGAATTTTGACTTGAAACTTCGCATATATGAAGGACTTGATGAGAATAGTTCATGGTAAAAATTTCAGATCTTTTGCTTGTACTTTAAGGGAAATAAGGATATGAGAAAAATTAGACAGACTATATATGCTATCCCATAAAGCTTTACAAAAATAAGCTTTCACAATTTTTCACAGACATGTTCAAATGAGCTGAAATTTTGAATTTAGAGGATTTTCGGCACGCGCTTTCATCTGAAATACTTAGATTGAACATTTGACAATAAATCGTTAATCTTCACAGGGAGAATTGGATCCCAAATTTGGCCTTTCTAGTCTTGTTCAAGAAATTTTTGATATCAAGGTTCATTTGCACAAAATTCTGAAAACGTCATTCTACGCATTGTGATCTAATCTTTCAAAAGAGACTAGTCTCGATTGATTTTACGGCGCTAATTCGACCAATTGGCCTTATCTCTGGAAACACCTTTTCTAAAAATGGTATATAGTACCAAGGAAATATTGTCTTAGAGTAAGATACTTTTAATGTCACAAAAGATAGCCCATCATCGATAGTATTTACGGTAAAAAAAATTCGGTTATATCTCTTATCGTTCTCTGGAAAATGAAAATTTACTGAAAAGCAGTGCTCTAAAAGGTATACTAAATATAGCCTACCCCTTCATACTTGTAACGCGCATATCTCAAGAATGGCTCAGCCATTTGAGCTGAAATTTTCAGTTTCTTCCTAACTTTGTTAGATCTACTTACTATTAAATACCAGTCAAATCGGTGACATCGATTGAGCAAGGTTATGCTTAAAATGGTCGTGGCTTAAGTGCAATGCCTCCTAGTTATCTAAATCACTATCAAAGTGCATCAAGTTAGCTCGATGGTCTCACAAGTCAACGAAAATAGCAGATTTTCTTGATAACATTGGAAAAGCAATAAATCGTTATAAACCGACACAGTGGAATTCTGAACATCTTTTTATTAAACCAATTATTGGATTAGAAAAAAAACAATCAATGAAATTACCGACATTATTGACAATAATAAATTAAAATACAATGGTAATGATTTGATTGTATTACAAGAAGCAATTGGCATATAGGAACCATTTCTGAAATAACTACCCGTATCCAATTTGAGTCCGTTGTTACTGCAAGCCTTGTTGTGCCGTCAGTGGTGCATGTTAGCGATCATTGGAAGAATATAAAATCATATGTGCTGTATTTGAAAAAGATGTATACACAACTTGAACAATCCATTAAAAAATGATTTTCTGGTGTCGTTCAACGTTTATCTCAACAGATTGTTTCTATGGATGATCATTTTTTGGATCCAGTCTATTTTGTTTGTGCTGTCTTAAATCCTGAATTTAATTTCTATTGGTTGAGTCAAATGAATTATAAACCAGCAGTTGAATCCCATATGAAGCAATCTCTGATTCAAATGATATTGGATGAATGTGAACACAACACTAACACATCATTCGATGATATGCAGCATACACAACCATCATTTTCATCTTCTGGAATCCCTGTTGTAAATAGTTATACGACACAGTCAGTTGATATGTCAGTCATTAAAAAGTGCAAACGTTTTCAATACAACTATAATTCGGGTGCATTATTTCATTCGGCTATAAATCCTATGAATGGAATTGATGCCTATACCAATGATCCAATGCGGTCCAGATTTTCATTATACTGGAATAATTCGCAATTATATGCTTTAAAAAACGTAGTTAAACGAATATTCTCTATACAAGTATCGTCGACATCATTTGAACGAGTTTTTAGCCAAGCTGGTATCATTATGTCACCAAAACGAACAACAATGCGTAAAGAAATATTTAGAAGTTTGGTATTCTTACGTGTGAACCAGAACTTGATCAAAGTGATAGTTTAAAAACTCTCTCTTAATTTAAATACATTTATATATTTCTTTTTATGAGTTTCTTACCATCAAGTCGTTTTATTGACACATTTTGAATGATCTTTATTTTTAATATATTTTATACTTTTAAACTAAGTAGTACTCGACTAAGTATTCCTGTTTTCAGATATTTTTAAAAATGAAAGAACCAAAATAACTCAAAATGAGACGGATATTAGGATGAAGACACAAAACAAAAGATCCAAGTTTAAATTTTGACAAGGGACACTCATTAACTTGCAGTTCTAATACCACGAGAAATTGAAACTTATGATAATCACTTTAGCTTTATGAGTAACTATTAAAATTTCATTAAAGCAGAAGAATACTTCAGATACACAAAAAAGAAATTGTTTCGTATTTCAAGTAAAAGTACAAAGTATTTTTCTTTATACTTAAGTACAAGTACAAAAGTATTCATCTTGAAGTACAAGTATATGTACAAGTACATTTTTTCAAGTACAAGTAAAATACTTTTACTTTAAAAAGCACGAAAAGTCCAAGACCAAGTACTTTCGTCCGACCTTTGATCCGAATATATTCTTTTTGATTTTTGCGAACTCAATTGATATTTATGGTTTTTGCTGTGATCAACCTATGTACATTTATGAAATAAAGGAATATATGATAATTGCATTTAAAGACAATATTTTCCTTATTTTGTGATCATCAATATTTCAACAAGTGAACAATTTTGCTCCCATAAATTTTCATGTTTCTTGTTATTGTTTGCTATTTGATTAATCGAAGTTTTCTCATTGTAATTCATCTTTTTCTATGCATATTTTATGTATATATAGCACTTGTATTTGATTCTAAAATGTGACAATCACTCGACAAACTCAAGTAAAAATGAATTTGTCTGAAGTAATATCATCTGGAGAATGCGTTGCATAGTTAACATAGTTATTTGAAAATATTTGCAAAACAAGTTGATCTGTAATTTAACCCATCCTCAATACAAATATGTCTATCTGTAGTAGTTTATCAAGAAGAAATTTCTGTTTTTCTTGATTCAACCATTGAATCAAGGATTTCGACAGTTAAATAAAACTATGAGTAATCAGACAGTGCATGTACACAACAAGTTCGTCCAAATAGATACTTTTGTTTACATTAAAATGTGCGTCTAATTACAATTGGACATATTTTATTCTGAAAAAGCTTTTTAGCATTGTGGTTAATATGGCTACTCTATGTTTGTCCAAGACATTCTCACTCATTGATTCAGTTTTTATCCTAGCTACCATTTACCCCAATGGAGATTACTGATAAAGAAGCATAACTTCTAGTTCGAATACTTGTGGTAAAAATATTTGATTGGCTCATATAAAGCAAAAGTCAAAGAAAATAGATAAGATACGAATTCTACTCTATATTAATGCAACCATCTTTTTACAAGCAGTCTTTGAAATAGCTGTACTTTGCCGAAAATATAATATTTAATGAACTTAATAACAAATTACTTGTTCGAATAGAAAAGTAGAACTTCCAATCGATACACATTAGACAGATGAAACTGCAACTTTTCTTCAACAAGAATCCAGAATCTGTGTAAACTTAGATAAACAAAAAAATGCACAATCTGCTGATGTAGGTCGAAGATTGATAGGACATTGATTACTGATATAAAGGAAATTAAACTTTTGTACAAAAGATGAATTGAAAATTCAATGAAAATGCTATAAGAAGATCAAAATCATCATATGAACTGAGGCTTTTTCACTACAATAAGCTTAGCACACGAAGATATAAAGGTGAAAATGTACTGCATGCGGTTAACTATTAAATCTACTTCTATCTATATCTACTCTATACAAAACTTACAGTTGAAGCTTTAGCATTGATTCTCGAATTGACAGAAGACAACTGAATCTCCATTTATTTTCAAACTCGAATTACGCAACTCATGGCTGGGGTGGGTGTACGATAAGGCTTAGGTGAGCTTATGAATATGGACATTATGGAAGCAGTTTTGGTGTGTCGCTCTGGCGCTTCTGTCATTTACACTCACAGTCGCAAGCCAAAGCAAAAGAGATATGGCGTCTCATAGTTTCCTCAGTGCCCATGGCGAGCAAAATGCGAGATGTGTTTGAAACTTGAATTGAATTCAAATTTCAAATTCGATCTATATCATCGTTCTCTGCACTGGCAATTCAGAAAGTATTCATTTGTTGTTGTACGGTCCCAAATTCATTGAATAGTCAAAAGTAAAGAAATTATAACCGCATCATAAATTTTATTTTTGATGTTGAAACGTTTTGTTGGCAACTGTTCTCATCATCTCTCTAAATAAGACAACAAGAAAAGAACTCGCAATATATTGTTAAAAATACATGGAGAATTAAGTATATTTAAGATAAAGAAAAAGAAAATTAAGTGCTTTTATGGCTTATTCGCTATCTTGAACGGGTTTAATTTTTTATTTACTTTTTACAATCGATTAAAACTTCTTTTCTAATTTTCTTATTTTTACAGAGGATAATAAGAGTTGTTAACGCTACGTTTCAAGATCAAAGATAATATGTATCATTCGGTAATAATTCCTTTAGTTTTTATCATTTGCAGTTTTTGTAACCAATCATAAACTTTTATGAAAACTCGTTCTCTAGAATACCTTGTTCTTAGGAGCAGTAACATAACTATATAGCGTTGGCGCCAAAAATGTAGAAGAGATGTAAGAAACACCGCATTTCACGTGCTTCGACGTTGAGTTACATATATATCACCTTTTGGATGAATGAATATCTGATCTTTTATTGAAGAAAACAGCACGTATATATACCTAGGAGAGACAATAGACGAACTAGAGAAGAAGTCGAGAAACAACGTCCGTCTGTGTAGAAAATGAAGAATAGAAAGAATAGGACAATGGCTCTTCTTACTCAACAAAGACGTCAGTTAGGAAAAGTGAGTAAGTCAAAAAAGAGCATACATGTAACAGATGAATAGAAAAAGAAAAGAACAAGAACATATATACAATAGTTGAACTGAAGAGGGCAGAAGTGAAGTACTATGTAACACGTTGCTGTGAAGACACACCTGGACTCGTAAGTCGAAAGAAGTCATTAGCGTTGTCTTATACAGGATGGAATCTAAAAATTGTAAGGAGCGACGAAATACGATCGGTAACTCAATTCACAAGGTTAGTGATACTCAGATAGAAACCGAGAACGACCTGAGATTAGCACAAGCATAGCATTCCAGCAAGAACTAGTGCTAGCTCCAGCGTTGGGACCGAAGCTATGACCCACATGCATATCGCGATAGAAAGCGTCAGAACGACTCTAAGTGGCTCTAGGAGAGGCGAAAAACCCGTCTCCCGAAGTTTCTCAAGTCCGCGACCAGAGAAAGTACTGGCAATTATGCTAAAGTGGGGACTAACGCCATCCATAGGGAAAACGCTTGATGTTTCTGGGCCAGATCCTTAACGGATCTAGGCAGGATCCTTTCAGGTTGCGCTCTTTTTTATTGAGGAACCGACTAAATCCTGAAAAGAGTGTGTAGCCGCGGAACTTTAAGATCTTGGTAGGATTTGAAATAAGATTCCGTCAGGATCCTGAACAGATTACCATTGTTTTTGAATCAGAATTTGTCCAAGAAACCAATAAGCCCTAAAAGAAGTGTAGAGCCACAAAGTTTCCAGATTATGGTAGGGTTCGAAACAGGATTATATCCGAATCCTGAACAGATTACAACTGCTTGTGAATCAGGAATCATCCAGGAATCCGTTAATTTCTGAATGAAGTGTGTAGCGATGAAGTTTCAAGATCCTGGTAGGGTTCGAAACACGATTCCAACAGTATTCTGAACAGATTACCTTTGTTTTTGAATCAGAAATAATTTCAGGAACAAGATGTGGTTGTGAGTATGAATGCGGGTTGATTTTTTGTAAGTACCACGGACAGTAACTGATGAGCCATCGATCTGCTGATTTCTTGATTTTTATCTTACTCGGCTTCAGCCGCCATAGTTGACTCGATTCTTGCACCAGAATCCACATCAGATCCTGTGCAAAATTTGATAAAGTGTGGCGAGAATTCTCTCTATTATTCCTGTAAGGATTCTAAGCAGGATCATGATTGAAGCCTGGCGGGATCCTGCATTCATAATTTAGAAAAGGAATCTGGACAGGAACCTGAAGAAATCCTGAACAGATTCCTGCATAATCGTGAGAAATTCTGCGAGCAGAAATTATCAGGAATTGAACCATGATCCTGACGAATCCTTACAGGATTTCTGAAGAAATGAACAGAATTGAGACTAGATATGTTCAGTATTGAAGCCAAGCTCATAATCACTACGAGGAGCAGTAGACCCTATGATTAATATTTAAAACATATCTCGCATTGATACCAGAATCTAAATAGGGACAAAAACTGGCAGTGCTCGTAGGGTCGAGAAAAAATTGTTTTTAGAATTGTTGACAAAGTCGGAACCGTTACATAACTGATAGTGGCTCCATAATTTATATATAAGACGTACTTTGCATTTATATCAGAGTTGAGAGACGGACGAAAGCTTTCACCGGCGGCACGCTTGAGAATAAAACCATGTCGAGCGTGATACTGAGATTGGAACATGAAGGAGAACTGATAGTGACTCGTTGGTTTCCAATGAATGGGTATCCGACATGGATACTGATGTCCGTTGAGGGATAAGAACTGGCAGTCGTGCGGTGGATCAGAAAAGCAGTGTATAGCATTGATACCAAGATCGCGACTGTTACGAGAACTCATCGTGGCTCTATAATCTATATTTAAGTTGTACACTTCATTGATACTGGAGTCAGGAGAGCGATTGGAGGTGGTAGCGGTCATATGATCGAGAATCAAGCCGTGTCCAACGTTCATACCGAGATAGCAACCGTTATGAGCACTGATACTCTCTATACTCTTTTCATAGAATGAGTATTCTACAATGATACCCGTATCAACTCACAAAGAGAGCTGGCAGTTACCGTGAAGTCAAGAATAAAGTTCTGTCCCGCATTGGTAGCGAGAGCGAAATCTGGAGAAAAATTGATAATGGCTTTAAAGTTTATATTAAACGGGTATCCCTCGTTGATAGCCGAGTCGACTGAGGAATTACAGCTGGTACTGACGCAGGGGTGCAGAATAGAGTAGTGGACAGCATTGATACCGAGATTGAAACCCTTCTGAGCAGTAGTCGCAGCTCTATGATCTATATTTAAAGGCGTATCCCTTATTGGTACGCGAATCGAGTAACAGAAAAGAGCTAACAGTGGTGGTGCAGTCGATATTAAAGCCGTATCCAGCATTAATACCAAGATGAGAATCCCTATGAGAACTGATAGTAGCTAGATTCCGTACATTGAATCGGTATCTCATATTAATACCAGAGTTAGGGCAGGAACCAGAACGGGTTACTGCAGTAAGGTCGAGAATAAAGTCTTGTCCACCGCTGATACCGGATTGGGAATCAGTATGAGGACAGACAGAGGCATCATGGTTAAGACTGAAAGTTTTTTCCGTATTGATACCGGAAGCTGGGCACAGACGCGACCTGATAATGGCCACATGATCGTGATTGAAGCTATGTCGAGAGTTGATACAAAAATCAGAACCATTTGAAGGACTGTTAGTGGCTCTATGATTTACAGTGAATGGACATCCCGTATTGATACTGAAATCAGGATAAGGACGAGAGTTGTTAGGGGCGTTCCGATTGAGAATAAAGTGGTAGTCGGCATTTGTACCAAGAAGGAATCTGTTACGAGGACCAGCAGTGACTCTATGATTTATAGTTAAGGTATATCCTGCACTGATGGCGGAATCGGGACAGGCACGACAGCTAGTAGTGACCACATGGTCGTGAATGGAGTCATGTCGAGCGCTCATACCAAGATCGAAGCCATTGGAAGGGCTGATAGTGGCTCTATGGCTTACACTGAACGGGTATCCCGCATTAATACCGCAGTCAGAAAGGAACGAGCGATGATAGTAGCCATAGAGTCGAAAAAGAAGCCAAGCCAGCCGTTGATTTCGAGATCGAAATCATCGGAAGGACTGATAGTGGTTCTAGGGTTTACACTAATTGGGTATCCCTCATGGATATCGACATCAGAGCAGGAATGGAAGATGCTAGTGGCGCTCAGGTTGAGAATGAAGCAGAAGACTGCACTGATACCGAGATCATGGCTGTTAGAAGGATCAGTGATGGCTGCATGATTGATAATAAAAGCGTATCCTGCATTCATGCAGATATCGAAATTAGGATGAGAAATGGTAGTGGATATATGGTCGAGAAAGAAGTCATATCGAGCGTTGATACTAAGATCGAAACCATTTGGAGAATTGAT
Organism: Rotaria sp. Silwood2; assembly: GCA_905329745.1. Lineage (NCBI taxonomy): Eukaryota > Metazoa > Rotifera > Eurotatoria > Philodinida > Philodinidae > Rotaria > Rotaria sp. Silwood2. The sequence goes on from CAJNSZ010001772.1 coordinate 8,685, forward strand.
AATGACTCTAGGGTTTATATTAAACGGGTATTCTCTATTGATACCGGCATCGAGACAGGGGCTGGAGCTGTTAGTGGCGTCTAGGTTAAGAATAAAATAGTGGTTTGCATTGATACCGAGATTGAAGCCGTTAGAAGGACCACCAGTGACTGAATGATTGATATTTAATGTGTATCCCGCATTGATACCGGCATCGGGATAGGGACTGAAGCTATTAATTTCATTGGGTTCTGGAACAAACGCTTATGCAGCATTAATACCGAGATCGAAGCATTACGTGCACTGATAGTGGCTCCTATATTTACAGTGAAGGCGTATCCCGCATGGATACCGGGGTCAGGAGCAGGAGGGAACTGATAGTGACTCTCGGGCACTGGCTGCGCCTGTTTCTCTCATTAATACGATGAACGGCAACGAGACTGAGTAGCATATATGAACCGAAGGTGGAAGTACTGCTTACAATGATTTTCTTCACGTACTTATGACGGGGACACTTGAGGTTCGGTTTCACCAGGATTAAACCATCAAACAGCGAAATTATTGCTTGTATTGTATTGCTGTTTGCGTATGGACTCCTATAATGGTAAGAAAAAAACAAATGGTGTTATGATCAAACGCACATTTTTCCAACCATTTGATTGACTGTTTATTATTATCGTTTAAGCATTTCACATGATGTGGGGGAGAATAAGCAAAAAGACGATAATTTTTGCTTGGGAGAAAAAAAATACCCTCTAAGTATGTAATATGCATTGTATTAATGTATACGGTTGAATGCACAATAGCTAAGCAATTATGGCTTGTATATATATGCCACGTATCGCTTTGTTTTGACTAATATAACAACGTCGTTGCATTGCATTATTATTCTGGTCGTGAACAAGCAAGATTTGGTGTTGACTCAACGTTAAAATGTATGTTTTTCCAAATTGTAGTCTCTTCACAAGGCCTTTTTTGTAATAAGTATCGTAGGAAATTTTTTATTCTTTAGTAAAACCAATAAGATTGTGTAGTGTGATATTTGTATTGTATACGATTGTTTCACTCACAGTAGGAGCTGTTCCGCACCTGTGCACAAAATAGATCGTGGCTTCTTAAAAGAGACAGTTTTTAAATAAAAGTTCAACGACTTCAAGAAATATTCATAGCTGTTTATACCATCATAGATATATAAACTGCCACAGCTATTTGATTCTTCCACAGATATGCAAAGATTCATAACTATTTAGAATATAGGGCCATTACAGCATTATCGTAGCTATTTTATGTATCTGGCTATTTAATGCATCTAGCTACTTAAAATTTACTGTTTGTAAAATATAATTGTAGCAATGCAAAAGGTGTTGATTAGTATTTAAACAAAATGCATAACTGCTAAATGGATTAAATTGGTGTTGAATGTTTGTCTCTATACCCAACTTTTTAACTTGATCAAAATAAATATAATACACAGAACAACAAAACAATACACTTTGAAAAACATAATCAAAAATTTAAATCTAGAAACACCTACTCTACAAAATATACTCAAAATAAATGGTGCGATATTATTCTAGTAGCTATTAACTTCCCTTAAATAAAAAGCTGAACACCATAAAATAACGCACTACACGCCGTTACCGCTCACGAAAACATTCAACATTGACAAATCGCTACTACCTATTTAAACAGCTACAGAGATTTATCAATCCCATGCCAAATATCTTTAAATATCGCTTCGTGATACTACACAGCTATTCATGAAGATATTTACAAACATGTGATCTTCAAAAAATAGCTGATAAGTATTTATATACACTCTAAAAAAAAACGTAATTTTACCGAACCCTCCAAAAAGGTTTCGTAAATGTCTAAAAGCTTCCAAATGCGTCCAAATGCTTAAAAAAATGGTTGTTAAAATCTACGAAACCTTAAAAAGATCGGGCCGCGGGTACACCGTCCGAACCATCTCCTACGAAACCTATTTAGGTTCCGTAAAGCGAAAAAAAGGTTTCGCAAGAAAATACGAACCCTTCATAGTTTCCTAGTAACCCTATGGTTTCGCACTATAGTTTTCTACGAAACCACAAGGTTTACTATGAAACTATGAAGGTTTCGTATTTTCTTACGAAACCTTTTTTTCGCTTTACGGAACCTAAATGGGTTTCGTAGGAGATGGTTTGGACGGTGTACCCGCGGCCCCATCCTTTTAAGGTTTCGTAGATTTTAGCAACCATTTTTTTAAGCATTTGGACGCATTTGAAAGCTTTTAGACACCTACGAAACCTTTTTGGAGGGTTCGGTAAAATACCTTTTTTTTTTTACAGTGTAATTATATAAGAATTGACTAGCAATGAAAGCTTTAAATACCCATGAGAATCTGAATAGCTACAAATATTGGAAAGTCTTTAATATGATAAAAACTGTATCTCAAATGAACAGTCGAGATTAGCTACTGTACAGCTACTCTCCTGAACCTGAGTCTATAACATGAACTGTCAATGTAAGTTTTAAGTGAGTGCCAACGTCGAAATATAACCATTTAGTGTTGTTTTATTATATGTTACGGAAAGATTTATTCTTGCTGATATTCACGTGGAATTTAATGTGGACAACAAGTGTTCGAAGAGGTTTTTGTTGAAGAAGTTCTCTTTAAGAGTATCTCCCTTTTTCTAACTCAAAATGTTTATCTTTTTTCATTTTTTGTATTTTGTGATCAATGAATTGCTTCAAGTAGTGTCTATCTACTGAATATGCCCTGGAACCCAAATATTGTCCTTTGACTTTGAAAAATTCAAGAAGGAATCAAATTTACATAATAAAAGTATCGAAAACTGTATATTGCTTTTCACTTTTCTCAAAATAATTTTTTCATGAAGAAATAATGCAGAAACGCATATGTTTCTCCAGTGTGGCGCATTCAATCGAACTGACAATTTTTTTGCATGCAATAGACACCACAAGGGATGGGTATCTTTTTAATTTTAGTTATTCGACTAAAAAAAGCAAAATTTCAACGATAACCTAAAAAAATGTATTTTTTTTAATAGAGTTTTTTTGTAAGAGCTACCAAAACTCAGAAGAAGAATATTTTTTGCAACAAAAAAAATTACCAACCTCCTAGTGTCTAGTGTATGTGAAAATAGTTTCAGCTCGATCGGACGGATTATGCGGGAGAAACAAGAACTTTTGTGCACTTTTTTTCATGAAAAGATGGCATTGAGAAAAAGTGAGAAACAATGTACAGTTTTTGCTTCTCTTGTTATGTAAATTTGATTTCTTCTGGAATTTTTTAACACCGAAAGACAACTTTTGAGTTTCGAAACGTACTCAATAGATATATACTACTTGAAATAATACAATGATCACAAAACACCAAAAATGAAAAAAAAACAAAAATTATGAGCAAGGAAAGGAAGGAGTACCCTTAAAAACAAAGTAAACTTTCTTATTTTTTCTTTATACTATCCACTAAAAAGAGACGAAGAAACTCTGTAGTTTGATTCATATAGCTTACACACGATACCTCATTACTGTCGAGTGGTCTTGATAAAACGATTATGCTAGTCGTTCGTCAATATATCTTTCAGTTTTCATCGATTAAGACTCGAACTACTTTTGAAGGATTCCCATTTAATAGTCTTGAAGACAACATAAGAATAACTAACATCTAATTGTAATTATGAATACCTAAACAAAAATAATATTCGAAAGCTTCAGAATTTGCTAACTTGCTTGCAGAAGAGAAAATTTCTTTGTTTTGCTCCCTAGTATGTAGTGTAAGGCATTAAAAAACATAGAAGATATTGTTTAGAGTTGCAAAGCTCTGCCGTTCAGTCTCAGTCGAATTTGTTTCATATTATAAAGTTTATTATGGGATGCTATGATTCTATTTTTTCGAATTATGTGAAAATCGTGTTTTCGAAAGAAAATTTTGGAAACAGTTAAGAAAAATTTCATATATCAATCAACAATGAATGGTTTACGCTAGTGTTTGCTTTCAATTTAAAGGAACACGAATGATACATTGCAGTAAAATTTACGGCTGTGATAGCGCTAATTTTTCGATAATAACATGTAAAAATAAACAAAATTTGCTGAATTTTTGATACATTTGAAAAAACTTCTTCATGAGTTAAGACGAACCTTCGTTAAAACAGATTTTACGTATTGCAACAAAAAAGAAAAAGAAAAGTTTCTCATTTGTGCAAACCATTTTTGTATTGTAGTTTTAAAACACATTTACTTCGATTTTTCCACTTACTATTTAATATCAATTGTTTTAAGGTATTCTTAATGAGAATTAAAGAAGAGATTCTTAAAAAATTTCTTCCTACCTTAAGAAGCAAAAAACAGGAAAAGACATTGACGAAATACTGGTACTGACTTTTAACTTGAAATATCTAATAGATATATACTGGCTAACCAAACTGTAAGGAATCAACGAAGAAAATATAGTCTAGTGAGTCTTTCAATCTTCGATGATTGCTCAGTCACCAAAAGAGCTCAACTGAGCAATGGCCAAACAACAAAAAAATCATGACTTCGCCATTGCGTGTGTCAATATTTTTATAAATCACAGCTCAAGTTTATTCGAGCCAATTCAACATTTACTCCATCTTTTGAATCATATATTTTAGCAATCAAGTTCATAACTTCGATTCCAAAGTTTCTGACGATTGAGTGTCGTCAATATCGCCAAATTACCAATGGAAATATTAAATGAAAAACATATTGATACAAAGAAACGGCCGTAAGTTTGCTGATGCTGCGTTCATCACTACTACGTCTAACATGCTAATTGAGTAATGATAACAAGAAAATATTTCTAAGTGCAAACTCTCTCTTTAATCGATGCTGTAATCATTAAATCGGTCGTAGCCATCTCTATAATGCTGTAACTTCAATTGAAATTAAGAGCATTGGAAATTGAGTTATGAGCGTTACTTTGATCATTTCTCAACATCTTCTAAAGCTCTTCTGAATAAAATCAACTGTCGTACTTTCTTTCTGCAGTTTTGCACCCATGTTAGTCTTATTGATAGCAGATTTTACCTTGAACTTCAGTCGGACAAAGGCTTCTTCGAAATATTGATTTCTCAAACAGACCAAATGTTTCCAATTTTTGTATAAAATATGAATTCTTAAAGAACTTAATATTTCAAGATGAAAAATATGCGTTGTGATGGTAACATTTGAGAAACTTTGGAAAAGATGAGACGAACTCATATGCAAATTTTCAGATAAAGAACAATTCACTCACTTTGCCAAATTGCTTTAGAACGACTTGAGAAGCAAGTCAAGTAACGCTCACAGCTCAGCACCAAAAGGCCACACGTGTAAGGTAATTTGGGAATTTCATGCTTATCACTATGAACGATAAAATGAACAGAGTCATGGTCAAAAGCTATTTTTCATTCGAGGATCTTATCTCGCCAACTCAACATTAATAGCGCTTTCACTTTTTATTAGCCAAATATGAATGATACACTTTTTTTCTGTGTTTTTATTTCAGAGAGAAGCATACTAAATGGATCTCCTTGTCCATTGGAATGTTTCTTTGGCTGGTTTTGCTTGGAATTTCCGTTGCGGTCATACTGTTATTAATAGCTGCATATATTCGAAACATGAATACAAATGGTTTGATGAGTTACAGCACAGGTTTGTCACTTTTTTCTTTCAACTAAGCAGTAGATCATGTGGTTTGCTGAGACATCATTGTGAAAGTTTTAGAAATAGTGTGAGAAGACCCAAATAGTCGCAAATCCAGTTTTTCGCTAACAGATACTTATAGTAAAGAAAACCTTCTTAGAAAAGCGCACTATGAATGTTGCAAAAAAAAAGGTTTCATTCAAGATGGTTAAAAGTATTGAGCTTGCTTAATGGAAATTTTTATTGTTTCAAATCCACTTTTTCTCATTTTATCGTTAATAAATAGTCGATTATTAAAAGAAAAAGGTTACCTTTTATCCAAATTAAGATGAATATTATCTTTTAATTATGCTTTCGATAAATAAAATTTTCTTATTTTGGATATTGGACACTGTTCATCATAGAAAATTTCCAATTTTCTATAAATTTCTGATAGCGACCAAGCTGAAATTATCCAATGTCATTATTCTATTCATTAGATTTCTCTATCAAAAAAGATGATCTTCATTATCCGAAATATTTTATGTCGGACAACAGCTATTTAGACAGTTGTTGAGAAGTGACAAGCTTACGTTTGATAAGATCTCTGAGGTCGTACCTGACTTTTAAAAAATTTTATGTATGTGTTTCATGGAGGACTGAACGTATAGAAACCTGTTTGATAACCTGAGTGATTTATTTTCATCAATCTTAATAACAATTCATCTAACTCAGAGCTACAGTTGTCCATGAACGAGTTTTACGTTTCAATATGTACAACAGTATTTTATACAGATTATTTTGATGGTAAATCTATGACAATACACATGACTTAATCTAAACTGTATCAAACTTCTAGAGTTCACACAAATCGAGATGCTAATTATTTCTAGACAAAATTGTCAATGTCAATTTTGTCACTGATTGGATCTTAAATCGGAAAATATCAAGATATTTTTTGGAATTTTTTCATAAAAACATGAGAAAATTCAGTCAACGTTTAGTATAAGTACTATTCATCAACTTTTTTGGGATCGAATAAAAAGTTCACTTATATCTTCTGTTCCTGAAGAACATATAATATTATTTCACGGATGATTGATAAGGTTTTTAAATTCTATAAACAGATTCTTCTGTACCATAGTCTGAATGATATATATATATATATATAATTGAAAAATAAAACTAGTATCGTGCTAATTCACATTTGAATTATTGAATGTGTCGATATAGTGCATTTTGCACCGAAGAATTTGCTTTTTTATTTCGTTTATCTCGATTGTCACTCTTTTTCAACTGAAATCAATCATAAGACTTGCAACATCAAAATCATTTAGATCACATTAAATAGAACAAATTTAGAATCAATAGAAAATTGCAATGATGCATGTTTTGTTCCGTTGATTGAGTATCAAGCAATAAGATAAGCTGCTACAGGAAGATCCGCAAATAATAAGAATCTTCTTTCATGAAACTCAACTCATCAATCACCTCGTTAGGTCTTCCTTCTTAATTAATAAGCAGTTTATCATTTTTTTTGTTTATGATAACAGTTGTTCACAGAAATTGAATGATGGTAGTCACCTACAAATTTTTTTCAAATAAAAAACGATCTTTAATCGTCTTCATAATGGACAAAAAGTTGTATAAAATGTAATTCTTTCGTCGACATAATGTTTGATCCTGAAGAGAGTTGAATTTTCTAGATAAACTGTTAAATGATTTCGGGAAAGAATCAATAAAGAAAGAGTTTATTCACGAAGACTGGAATTTTCAATGCATCATAATGCTTGACAAAAGTCGTTCCATCATTTTTCGATTGACATTAGGACCATATAATCCTAGATAGTCGAAATATAGATACAACGAATAACTATTCCAAAAGATCAAGACTTTCCATGGACTCCTTTGTAAGATATTTCAAATACGATTAGATCTATCAGGCCATTGTAAAAATGTCTTCTAGAGCTTTTTCTATCGAGTCCTTGACCGTGAGATAATGTTACTTCAAAACACTCTGATATTGAATCAGCAACACTTCATCAGTCGTTTATTCGAAGGTTTAAGGACGATCGTAAGTTTAATTTACGAAATGTTCTGTCAATTGCACGATATACGAAAACTCATATTCAAAGATTAAGGAAATTGTCAAATTTAAGCTGTTGTATATTAAATTGAATGATATTTCTTAATATCTTGAGAATAGTGCTGAAAATGCTGATGCTTCTATTACTTTTTGCTGTCTCCACTGAAGCAGAGCAGTCAAAGATATAGATCACTTTTGATGAGATCATTACCTTGAAAAAAATAATGTACCAACAAGATTCCTATGGATAAAATGGGAGACAGGTCAAAATCGAAAAGTATGATTTTTTTGCATGTGAAAGATCTGTAAATTTAACAAAAAAAGAAAATCAATAATCAAGCGATTTTCTTTTAACACTACATCATTGGTACATTCAGACATATTCTTTCAAATTTTAACTTTTGAGTTGTTTTTCAACAACTATTGCCAGTCCAATCTATTTCTTTCATCAGAAAGTTGTAAGAAGCCTTCATGCGAAATATAATTGAGAAGAGACCATGACACGAGAATAACTTCACACATATGCACAATCTGACGTTGCACAAGGTGAGAAGTAGAGTCAAAACTTTATTCTGGTCCTCTGTGTAGTTGGATGGTATTCGAATCGATTATAACAGGTGGTGATACATAAGTTTGTTGAAACATATAAGATTCTGTTACATTCGAATAGATAAATATCAAAAGATTATGTAATTTTGATAGATAGAGCATGATTCGTAGTGTACAATGACATGCTTAGTAGTCTGAAGATTAGAAAGATAAAGTGCTGATCCTGAACCGAAAAAAATAGGCAAGTATTATTCTTATTTACCGAAGAGCTTGATCCAAGTTGTTAGAATGACAGTGTTATCATAATAGAATCAAAGACTAGTCTTAAATTTCTCAAAATCAACACCAAGAACAGATTAATAGAGATCATTGATGGATCAAGTTTTTCTTGATATGTTATATTTGTTGCTGAATATTGTATATCACTAACAGCATGAAAAACTGAGCAAGATAACAACACCAGAGTCGATGTCACCTGTAAATGTAATTGATGTCTACAAGTGAATAAAGTGAGAAGTTTAAAGTTTTCCAAACTCTCGTAAGAAAGCATCATCTTGTAGAAATGACTTTTAGCACATATTACCTAAAACTGTAACGATAAAGACAAGATTGAAAGTATTTCTCTTTTACCGAATGTTGTTCGATATTCGTAAATCATTGTTGTTGTATGTCAATTATCTTCGAGCATGTTTTCCAAATAGTAATTTAGTTTCTTTCGAAAAAAAAGATCTGAGAAACAACTGTTCACTTTAATTATTCACTTTATATTGTAGAATCTGATGAAATAACGCAAAGCTTCTCCTCGAATTGGATGCCAAACAAAGATCAAAGCACGACAGTCATGAATGCTGCTGAAATTGCTCGACAAGTAATTATGTTTCAATTAATTATCATAGATGTCTAAACTAATTTGATTGAATGAAATTCTAGTTAGAAGTAGCCTATGATATTAAACCAGGCTCAATTCGTATCGAAACTATTGTGATCTATAATGGTGAAAGAAATGTTAATGATCATCGTCGTCGTCGTCGTCAACTTCATGAGGGAAAACGTGGAATGTACGTCTTCATTTTGCATGATTTTGTTTTCGTGCATCTATTCTCAATACGTGTCTAACTCTTTTTCAGACCTAGATGTGATCAGTTAAGATCTGGCCGCTCAATTGTAGAAATGAATTTCTATATAGTCTACCCAGAAAGCTGTGCCGCATATAAGCCTTGCAAAGACAATTTTGCTAATGGTATCAAAGCTCGTATTGCTGCACATATTTTAAGTGTTTCGCTGAAATTCGAATTTAACGATGGAAGTTCCAGTGAACTTATGTTGACCAAATGCAAGAGAACCACTGATTCTTCATTAAATTCTTTACTACGATCACGGCGCGATGATCATTCAAAAGGTAAAATATCTTTATGTTCCATAGATTTTTGTATGCGTCAATACTAATATTTTCGTTATTCAGTTTCAAGAACTTAAATTAGTAGCAAGAGTAAAAGAATCGGGATGCTCTATAATTTTATCTTGAGATAATATTCGATCGTATAGTTTGATCAACGAGTTAAGTCTAATATTTAAAGAATATTGAATACCTCAACTTCTGTTAATATCTTAAACCAATATATGAGAATGTGCATATGTTTCAACTTAGTAGAAATGTCTTGATAGTATATCGTGTTTCATATAAAAGCCATTTATAAGATATTATGAGATGCCATTCTCAACTTGTTAGCAATACGCTAAACTTCAGTGGCCATGGATCATGATCACATTATTTTCGTAAACACTTTTTTTCACATTGAATTTGATTAGGAATAAAAATGATTACTGAGTAAAAATATTTATTCATGAATTGATTTAGTTGTTTGTTTTCTGAGAACTTTGTCACTATTGAATCATTTCCGTAATAGGTTGCCACTTATGAACTCAACATTATCCATACATTCCATTGAAATGTGATGTATTTTCATTTTTTTTTCTATTAACTTTGCATTATATTGTAAAATATTCAATACAAAAAGTATTTTTAGTTTTTTTTGCGTTGTATATAAGATGTTAAGTGACATTAACTCATAAAAGTTAATCAATAAAGTGTTGCGAAAGTCACTAATCTGCATATTAGGGTTGAAGCCAGTAGGGTCTTTCCATAGCGTAACCGTCACCATTTCAAGTGGTTATACCGGAATGAATTGGTCGAAATTCCCTCACGAGTCATTCTTCATTTTTCTTATCTCATAACAGTCGAATCAACTACTCCAGTAAAGTAATAATATAAAATCATTTTTACTGCTTTTTACTATTTATTTTCGTGAGCTTTTTTGTGTCTTGGTATCTATTGATGAATGGAAAATTTTATAGGACAACAATTATGTTTTAGCTTTCCACATTCATTAACTGTTCATCTAGCATGAACTTTATTTATTAATTATGCATTAAATCTACTTTCCATGTTTGTGTGAAATATTAGTTAATCTATGATAAATCACAATCCTTAACAATTATGCAACTTTGTTTTGATAATATAAGTTGATATGACAGTGAATCGATAAAATCTGATAAATATATCATAATGAACTCCGGCTAAATAGAATAGTCTGCTGTAGATTTTCTCAGAGAAATAGTCTTTGGAATCAGTAAAAAGTGTTTGAGTTGTGAAGAAAGCATCAAAAACCCAAAATAATGTGTACAGGTCGGTAAAGAATCCTCCACAGGACCGATTCTTTAGTGTTACCGGTTACAACTCTATCCTGTTGTGTTCACTTGGACACTACCAAAAAAGATTCAATTCTTTAGATGCCAAAAAAAAATTATCTGATAGTAGATTTATCGCTTCGTTCGAGTAAAGTAATATCCGCATGACATACATTGTCTAAGGATTGCAAAGTGTTTATTCGAGATAATCTAAGCCGAGCTAGGAGTTGCTCTTAGCAGCAGCATGTGTTCACTAAATAAAGATTTTCATCCATCTATTGTCGTTCTAATGATCTTTGAAGTTTTCTGAATAAGGTACAGCTTTATTTTTAACTCTAGTAAACATGCATTAAGTCTACTCAGAACAACACAATTCAATCAGTGAGTTTCCTAGTTTCTGTTTTGATCTTTCTTGAAGAAACTCTAGAAGAATTAGTCAGAATGTTGCCAAGTTTAGATCAGGATTTTGTTTAAGAGTTCTCAGGTTCCCATCTAGGATTTTTTTCTAGAGCTGGAGTACTGTTTTTGAATTTTATTCATTTACTCAAGAGACTCTAAAACTAATTAGGCCTCTTTCGAATAGGTATTTTTCAAATTGTAAAAGTCAAAAATAAGTGTGATGTCATGGACACTCAGCCACAGAAAATGAACTAGAGCTGCAAACGGTAGGGGTATTTCCTCATCAATACAACTACTGTTCTCAATCTTTAGACCAGTGTGCGCGGGATCTGTCAGTATGCCAACCTGAGCTACTTCATCCTTCTCACATTATAACAGTCGAATCAAACCTTTTATTAAGCTATTTCTTTCCTAAAACAGCATTAATAGATGTGACCTTATTTTGAGAACCTCATTCGCGAAAATAAAATCGCAAAACCCCACAAATAACTTTCTCATATCAAATGTTATATTGTTTTCCTAAGAACGTTTCACCTAAGATGCTATCACAATCTTCGATGTGCAACATCTGGAAATTGAAAACGATTAAAAGATTTACTTGCTATAAAAACAGAGATAAATAGATTAGCAAATAATTCCTACTCCAGGCATGTAATGGGCTGTAAGACACATTCGTAGAGATTATTCGATTCCTTGGCATCTACTTCGGCATGTAATGTCCGCCTACGAAAGTTTGACTTTATAACCAGTTCTCGCTCTAAAATTCTAAACTGATCAACATAGGAAGTCTGAGAAAAAGAACTCAGTTTACTTGGAAAAAGCAAGTTCATCAGACCACTCATATAGCCAAGCGTTGAAGAAGACAGCCGAATCCCATCAACGATAACCTCACCTTACTAAATAATCTACTGCTTCAGACAAATGATGGGATACATGTGATTATAACAAAATATTCTTAGACAACTTTCTCATGTCAATATAATTTCACTTTACAAAGCGGCAACATTATAATTCAGTGAGGATTGACTTGACGAAAAGAAGATATCACAAAGACTACAACATGAATGTTTCTTACAAAGAAATTTCAAAGAGTATAAAATCGAACTAGATAATTTCTTCACTTACCTACACTCCTAAATTATGTGTCTGACAAAATTTTTGCAATTCTAGGCGGAACATGCATGGACAACAAGAAAAATCAAGATGAGACCGATGTTGACTGTGGCGGTATTTGTGCAGCAATAGGAAAGAAGTGTAACAGCGGCAAGATGTGCAGAGATCGATCTCATTGCAAAACCAATGTATGCTCGAGAGGCCGATGTGTTGGTATGTATTTTATTAGATCGAACAATAACACTCATTCTGTTCCTATAGTTTCTCCCGGGTATTTGTAAAATACGCGAAGACCCATGAAGACCCCCAAATCTGGAGCTGACATTGTCAGTAGATAGAGCTCTCCGAGTTTATTCTACGAACATCCACAAAG
>CAJNSZ010001773.1:0-21477 GCA_905329745.1 Rotaria sp. Silwood2
AAGGTTTGTATTAAAGTGAAAGATGCATATAGTTACAATATCGTAAAGATAAAATATGTTGAAATCTTAGTAAAAAAAAGTCACTGAACTTGCATATATCAACTGAATTCTATTAGATTAATGCAACATGCTCCAAATGGTTCGTTTTTAATGCATAAAAAAATTTTTTAAAATAAGGTCTTATATTGCGAACAAATTTGTTTCAGAAAGCGATTCACTTTTATGTATCAAGTTTTTCGATCTATCTATGCAGTATTTCATTTAATCATGTTCCTATCTAATGGCATCTAAATATTTATCTCTATCATGACAGCTTAGAGCTGAACTGACTAAAATTTGATGAATGTTGGTTGTATTTTGCGCTGTTAATAAAAAAATTAGTTAACACTGTTTTAAGGTAAAAATGTTGCTATTTTTAGAACCGTTTCTTTTACGTCGGATCTATACTATTGATGAAAAAGTAATGGTGTTCAATTATTTAAAGATTGTAGTAGGCGGACTGAAATATTAATAATACTGACACCTTATGTTAAAAATAAAAAGAATGAAAAAAGAAATTTGACGTGCATATTTATAAATGAATAGCATGGTTATTTCAAATGAAGATCTAATTTACTCAATCGACTGGCTTATACATAAAGAAAGATTCACATTCTGAATATATTTCAGATCTAAATAACTGATTCCTAAAATTCATAAGTTGGTCGGTAGAATAGATTTCAATCTTGTGAAAAGTCGAATTACTCATGTCAAAATACAAATGATGTAAGATTTAATAGGCTTCTGTTTGTGAAAAAAAATTTTACTATAGCAATACAATCGCATCAGATTTTCAAAGAGCTACACATATCATGATAAGTCAGTGGATTTCGGAGAAGCAATCAACTCAACAACAAACATTATGACTTATTCATATCAAATTTCCAGATTCGTAAAAATTCAATATGGGGTGTTTGCTCTCGCAAACAAATATTTTCTGCATTGAAAAAGTGCAACATATGATTGGAGATATAGTAAATAAGGCATAATATCGCACTATAGATTGATGCGAACAACATATCCATCATAAAGAATGAAAAATAAGTGGAAAATATTGCATGAAATCTAAAAAACGATCTTTTTTAAGAAAGCAGCAATTTAACCTAATATTGGAATGGGTGCTATGTATTTTGTTTTTCTAGGAAACAAATATTTCAGAAAGAAATGTCGAAAAATTACTTACTTCTCGAATGAAGCTGAGAACTTTATTGATGAAACAATAACTGGCTGAGAAACGACATTTGATTTTCTATTGCCGAAAATAGGAACATTTTTGGAAAGGCTACTATGAAAAACAAAACTAGATAAGCATTCAAGATCATACTTGATTACGTATATATAGAAATAAATGGCAAATGTATAACGCCTGCCAAGATTGAAAAATCGGCCGTAGGACCTTGTAAGAGCATGTGAGGTCTCACAAAAAATCGTAGTTTCAGAAACCTTACACTAACTCGTGATATATATACCCTTGAAGGATCTCATTGCATAAGATTTTCTATAATTTTATATTGAAATCATAGAAAACTTCAAGATCTTTCAGAAATCTTATTGTAGAAATTGATGTTAAATCTCTGAAACTATGATATTCTGTACGATTTTCGTCTGATCCTACAAGATTAGTGACGGATTTTTGTTAGATCTTAATGTTTGATTGTTTGCCCTGATTGGTATTTATAAAGAATTATTCTAATCAAGTATTCGTCGGTTCTTCTGTAACAAAGTCTTAGCTATATCTTTTGAGAGAAATATTTTAGCTTTGCGTCCAAATGCACTTAACCATTGATTTTAATTTTAATTGTGTTCTGAAACGAAGTGTTTGGTTTTTACGATTCCTTACGAAACTGTTTACGATATATCATCCATCATAAACGAGTATATCAAGTTAAATATTCAATGAAGACCACATTGAAAGATAAATGCCCTACGGAAAGAAAATTCAACAAAAAAAGGAATGTTGAAAATATTTAAGTCAAAGGATAATTATATTTGTGCTTCATTTGTCAGTTGCTGTTAATTTGAATAATTTATGACAGATTCAAAAGCGCAGTGATCTAACCAGTATTGAGGACATATTTGGACTTTTAAAATTCAATAAGGTATCAGCCCAGATGTTTAAGAAGAAAAAAATCATGACTGTACCTAGCAACTAGTTGCCATTCTGATCTGTAAAATATTATTATCTCTGTATCCAAGCTTTGAACTAAATTTCAATCACTCTCGTTTATTCGAAACCAAAATTTATTAAAGCTGAATTTGTCTGCTGCGTTCATGTGTTGATTAAAAAGTGTTCTTAATAGTATATGAATTTTAAGATGTCCCATGATTTCAAAATAATGAATGAAATTTTTTTATTCCATGCTTGCGATTAGATTTTTTAATAACATATTTATGTTGTCTTTTTAGATGAAACTATAGACAGTAAGAAAGTGAGAGCGAGAATAAAGTAGCAGACTCCTGTCTTGAAGTTTCATGAAGATTTGAAATCGTGCGATGTCATTTAAAATATCATTAGGTCTTAAGAAACTAATAAACATTATTTAAAAGTTCTGTATATCCTATTAATTTCACAATTTCTTGTGAAATTTCTGAAAATTATTTGAAGACGTAATTATACAACATTTGACATATATTGAGCTCTGTAAGAATTCGACGAAGTTTTTTGTAGTTCCTTGAAGTCTTAAAAATTTTCACAAATCTATTGAACCAATGAAGCTATAGTTTTCGAAATACGTTGAGGTCTTATACAATTCTTTGAAACGTTGTAGTTGAGTTTCAAAACTTGAATTTTTTAAGCAAACAATTTGAAGACTCTTCAAATTTCATGAAGTCTTCAGCTCAAGAAAATTTGCTATTTTTCTCTCAAAGAAGAATTTAAATCAAATAATTTATTACTTACTGTGACAGTCTAGAAATTTATGCATAAGATTATTTATTATTTTCCTGCATATGAATCAAAAAACCTATTTAGGAAGTCTCTTAGATATCAAAACAATGATATTTATAAGCTTTCAATGAATGAATGCTTTCATTGATTGGATTTTTAACTTTATAATTTATATTCTTTATTCATAAGAGAGGATTCTTTCACATGGACGTTAATTAACTATGTATGTTATTTGTGGGATCTGAAAATCAATGTGCTTGACAAATAGACCCCAGCATCAATGTTGCTTTAACATTTTCTGAGAGTCTCAATCGTACCAAGGTGTGCTGCTCAGCTTTTATAAAATGGGCATACTATTACAATCTGAAGGATGCGTAAGATTTTTGAACAATATTGTGTTTCTTCTTTTAGTTTTCCATTGGATTCTGGCTCTCATTCTGATGAATGGGAAGATATTGACGATATCGATGATGATGATGCCATTGATGTTAATGAAAATTTAATTGATGCAGCTTCCAATTTAATAAGTGATGAAGACGAAGAAGGTGATGATGATGATTCAAATCAAAATAATGATACAAGCCGTGATGATAGTAGTAGTGACGAGTTTGAAAGTAACTCTGATGATGATATTAGCTTCTCATCACTTATCATCCATGATAATAAAACATCTTCTATTGATCATTATGAATTACTCACGTCAATATTTCATTTGATGAAAAAAATTAGAGCTGCAATTAAATTTATTCGAAACCATAATATTACCAATGAATATGTTCTTAAACAAATTAAAGCAAAAAAGAATGCACAAAATATTGGTGGACAAAAAATTGGTGGGCTTGTACTTGATATGATGATACGGTGGAATAGTTCATGTTTACTCCTTGATCGTCTAGTAATGCATAAAGATATTGTTAAAAATATTTTTTCCTTTCCGAATAACTTAAATGAATTGGCGGAAAAAGAAAAGAAAAAACTTCATGAATTAACAATCAAGCAAAATGAATGGGATATGTTGGTTAACTTACAACAAGTTCTAGAGCCATTTTCAGTGTCAACGACTATACTTTCAGGGCAACATTACCCAACAATTGCTTCATCATTCCACATTTGGCGTTTATTATTACGTTTTCTTAACACGACATCAGATGATGAGCCTACAATTGTAGCTTTAAAAGAAAGTCTTCGATTTCAATTCAATTTGTACTGCAACAGTAAATTACCACCAGGTCAATTGGAAATAATGCAAGTAAGCATTTTTGCATCACCTTTATCTGGAAGGTTTTTAATTCTTTTTGCGAACTCATGTTCAAGTAAACCTTTGGATTGGCATCCAGCTATATATTGAAGCTAAGTTAAACATTATATATGCTATTACATTGAACGAGGCTTTCTAATCATGATCCATTATTATACGAAAAATCATTCTTAGCATTAACCGTGTAAGAAAATCAAGGTGCCAGTTCGATATAAATAGAGGTCGAAGTATGTATGAATGTAGTGCAACAAAGCTGAGTATATGACTTCAGTCTCCTTGCTCATCTTTCCAAGATTTTCTTAGTTAGATATTTGATTGGTTCTTTAAGAAAAAATCATGTCAAGCAGTCTTGCCTTAAACCATTACGGATTCGATCCATGAGGACTATTGTTCGCTCTATATAATTATCATCTTAGGTAAAACTATTATTACCAAAGAATCACTCGTCTTATATTTTCAAATATGTATTGATTGGAAATAAAATTCAAGAATGTAACTGCTCATGTTTCTCCATAATTGAAACGAGACTTGAAAATTATGCTTTTTATCTATTAATTATATTTGCAGTTTTGTACAATTCTTTTTGTAAGTTTAGATTGCTGCATTTTTGGATCCTGTGATATACAAACTATTAACTGATGATGATCGAAAGTCGGCCAAGAAGGTCATTTTCAAAAAACTTAAGAATGTAGCTGCTAGCAGTATCATTATACCATCATTTTCAACACAAAGAACAACTGCAAATACAAGTATTTCAAATCCACTTCAAAAACTAGCGATGATATGTGGTCAAGCAGTACCAGTTGCGACAACAACAGTATCTACAAGATCAATGACACTTGATGAAGAAATTAGTGGTTATATCGAAGCAACACAATCTGATGTAAATTTTCAAGAGTTCTGGGTATCTCACGAAAAGTCATTTCCACGACTTTCCCGTCTCGTGAGAAGAATTAATATTATTCCAGCTACATCTGTTGCCAGTGAAGCATTATTTAGTACTGCTAGTTTTCTTAATAGAAAACATCGATCGGCGCTATCATCTCGTACACTTCGATACTTGCTAATCTTAAAGAACCGTCATCTTCTGGACAAACTTGAACAAAAATATTGAATTATTTTCAATATTTCTCTTGTTTTTGTTTTTGTTGTTTTTCGTTTTGTCGGATGTAAAATATGTTGAAGAAATGATGAGCAGATTACTCTTGTGAATGACTTCACTATTGATTTGACTTAGTCATCTTTTTTTTTATCAGAGATGCAAGATCATTAAATTCTTATTCTTCAAGATTGAGTATATTTTATTCAAAGACTGACGCTATTGATCATAATTAAAAAGTTGCAAATTGTTTTACGATTCGGCAAAAATATTTACTTTTTATATTATAATCAGAAGTGTGAATCCTTGTATAGTATGTATTTAGTTTTAAGAATAAAAATTCAATAATCTTGTATTTCTGACACAACCAAAAAATATGACTAAGTTTAATCATTGGTGACTTTTTTTTACAATAGTAATATGCACATTGTTTTTACACATAATGTACTATATCTTATTTCATTCAGTTATCTAAAGAAGTGTTTTTTTTGTTATTGATATTATTCCTGTTATATCAATACATGATAGTAATCGTTTTTCTTGTTCTTGCTAATCAAAATGAAAGTTGTTGTTTTCTCATATTCTGTTAGTTCGGAAACTTCGTCTTTGTTATTTTAATAATAATAAAATATTACCTGTTTTATTGTGTCACTGATGTGAACTGTTCACATTGTTTTGGCATTGGTGATAGTTGACTGTTTTTCTGTTCATCCATGTAATTTTCTAAGTGTTTTCTTCTCTTTTGTGCTTTATTGTTCCTATTACTCATAATATCTACTTTGTTGTGAAAAATACCGTTTATCTAACATGAAATAAAAAGTTGAACTGAACGTTAATACTCGAGTGAAGAAAAGCAATACTTAGTCCTTTCTAATTAGATCGCAAGTCATGAAACAATGAAGCCTAAATTTAGACGAAAATTGTCACGGAGATTTTATGGAAAATATGGAAAACTTATCTTCAGATTTTTCGAATCAAACTGGAAGAGTTTTGCTTCAAGAGCAACAACTTGGGAGCCTAATTCAAAAATACACAATCCAAATTCAATTAAGTTCAATTAAATAAGTTTCTTCCCAATTTATAGGTTGAGTTGAAATGAGCTCTCACATAGTATGCTCATGTATGACTTAGTGTCAATGGAGCTGAAAGCAGTTCCCTATTCGTGAGTTTAGTTATGTTGGTCTCATAAATACTTTAAGACACTCAAGAACTAAATTGGATTGAAAAAATCTAGGAAAATCTGTAAATTTTGTTCAATTCGATTTTAAAATAAAATTTCTATTGATGTAAGTTGAACAAAATTTCCAAATCAAAATTTTAGAAACCTGAAGTATACTGATTTTTCTACAACGTTTCGTTAGGCGACCTACTAATAACTAAATTATTCATCCAGTCGTGTTATAGAATGAAATTTTGTCTTTACTGTAGTGCTAACTAGGTAACTACTTTAGTTACTGTTTCAATATAAATACAGAAAAAAAGTAGTTACTTTACAAAAGTAACTACGTAACTAAAGTAGTTACTTTACAAAAGTAACTAAGTAACTATAGTAGTTACTTTACAAAAGTAACTAAGTAACTATAGTAGTTACTTTACAAAAGTAACTAGTAACTAAAATAGTTACTTTACAAAAGTAACTACGTAACTAAAGTAGTTACTTTACAAAAGTAACTATGTAACTAAAGTAGTTACTTTACAAAAGTAACTATGTAACTAAAGTAGTTACTTTACAAAAGTAACTAGTAACTAAAATAGTTACTTTACTATAGTTACCTAAATAAAAAGTAAAGTAAATATGCCATCCTATTCTCCACTGACGTTTGTCACAACAAAAACATTTTATTTTCCTATTACTAATCTTGCATGGCTTCATAAACGGAAGAGTATGATGAATGATTCGTCATCACTGCAACTTATTTACTACCGTGCTCTCGTTGACAACGATATATGTTGCTGTTTTTCTTTTCAATAGCAATCATTTTCACTTAACCTGCATAATGATCACATTCAATAAGTACTGAAGAAAAACGTGAAAAATTGCATGATCAGTAATCTGAACTATTTATTTGATAATCATCTGCATCATCGAAATATGATTCAATAAGTAAGAAAATAAAATTACTTAAGTAATATTTGTCAACGTATTGAGATGAATAGTCTCTGATATGGATCAATGGTCATCTGCATTTTTATTTCATTTTTTCCAACTATTCTGTTTTAGATTTTTTTTCAAAATCGTCTCATTTTCTGCAAAAATATGCTTTTGTATTAGATTCGTAATTGATCGAATGATCTTCATCGGTTTTGTTTCTTTTGATGGACACAAAAATCTATATCATCTGATGTGGTGCTATTAGCATCAGATGTGTGTACAGAATCTGCCAATCAAATGAAAAATTTCCACACACGATAAACATCTTTTGGAATCATTTTTCCTCGTTATAACATCCAAGCAAAAATTGAGATTTGTTCGGAAAATTAAAAAAAAATATCCCTAGGAGAAACTATTTGTCAAAAATTTTTAAAAGTTTCTCCGATCGATCGCTTCCGCAGACGGGTGCATTCTTCATGACTGATCGGCTTTCCCAATAAGAGCTTGCAGTGAGATAGGATTGACCTAGGACATATAACTCATGACTTTGTCACCCATTCAGTGTTCTAGTAGAAACGAAGCATTCAGATAAGTGATCTTCAACCAGTATCACTTTAAAAAGACTCATTTGGAAAATGTGCACAATAAAGACCATTAGTTTTGAAGGTAATCCTTGAATTTCCTTTTTTTTGTTTCTCGAGAAATACACATTGATAGGAGAAGATGTAAGAACAAAGGAAGAGTTAAGCTGTCATAGAACCTAATATGTGTATGTTAGACTCCTGCAAGGGTATGAATTTTGTTACCTTATCCTATCCTACTAAATTCAAAAAATACAATTACCGTATTACCGTGCATCAGTTCTTCATTTATTTATCAAATGATGAAGTTAAATTTTGCAAATGTCAAGAATATATGCACAAAAAAATAGTACTGCACGGACCACGAATATTATCAATACAAAAACAAGAAAAAGGATACTACATCCCCTACGCATTAGACGGCATCTGATCTTCTATTATATCAAAGCATGAAAAGTTTTCAGGAATGATCATAATTTTTAATTAAAGAGGTTCTTCGGACGACCACAACGATTTCGAGGACTTGGAAAGAGATTGTCAAGTTTTTAAAAGTCCAGAGATAAGGCTAACCTGATTATTTTAAAATTCCCGGCTAAGTATTTCTTCAATGGGGGTCTTTTATTATGGAGATGAATTTACATCGATCACGGATATTAAAAACAATATCGACAAAGAAAAAAAAAGAAAGACAAATCCAGCTGTTGGTATTTACTTTTGAATGACTCGAAGCAATCATTCAGTGGGTATTTTCTCATTATTTACCTACGAATAGAAGATATTGTTCGATGGTAGAGGTCAACAGACGTCGGGCGTTTACAATAAATCACATTGACATAATAGAAAGTTTACTCTGAAGTACCATACAGTTTTTGAAAATGGTATCCTAGCCCAATCCTAGGATAAGGCTGTAGGACTCTAATGTATATCCTATAGCTAGCTATCCATCTCTGTAAAAATCCATACAACTTATCGAAAAACTTCTATTTTCTATATGAAAGTCACAAATCAAAATAGTCTATTACCGAAACAATATAATAACGATAAAAATATTGAGTCAAATTCTTGACAACAAGAAATGTATATTGACCAGTTTAAAAAGTCAGAAAGTATCGACTCGAATAATAGTGAAAATTTCTATTGTGGTAGAACACTGACGAAGACCAAGAAATATTTGAAAATGTATAATAAAGAATCTTTCTATGACTTGTTATGCCAATGCTTTTCTTATTTAGCAACAAGAAAAACACTCATATGGAAAACATCGTGGCCTAATAAAAAAGGAGACACATGATATGAGTTAAGTGTAAAATGAATACAATACTAATAATATGAGTTCGTTTACCCTTCTGTTACTTCATTCAAAAGAAAACGTTTAAACTGTCAATGTATTCAGCACACCATTTTCAAACTCAAAAATAAAAACAGTTCGAATCATGTGTAAACATTTTCGTTTTTCTCTCTACAGTAAGGTTAATAACCAACTGCAATTCAGTAGAGACATCATTTTTTCTCCGCTCTTGTATGGCAGTTTTAGTCAGCATTACTGTAGAAAGAAAAAAGAAAATGTTTACACATACTTCAAATTCGTTTTCGTTTTTGAGTTAGAAAATAGTTTGTTGAATACATTGACAGTGTGCATGTTTTCTTTTGAATAATGTTATAGAATGGTCAACGAACCAACAGTAGTAGCATCATCATTTATTAAATTTGGGTGTTATATTATATATGAAACTTTTGTTATTGAGGAAAAGCAAAATTATGAGTGATCGATTTCGAGGCTGCAAAAATTCTACACTAACAAGGACTTCCGTTTTTTTGTATTTCATCTTTTCATCACCCGGCAATACGATTTTTTTCGAAAAAAAAGAGAGAAGCTCTACAATTTGCGAACAACAGTTTATTTTAATTGCGTCCTTTTTCTTCTCAAAAAAAGAAAAATTCTCTGGAGTATTTTTCGTAGGGTCGAGAATTGGTCGCTCAGAATACTGCTTATTTTGAAGCAAAAAGTACACAATTAGCATATGCTTTACATTGCAGCGTAAAAGAAATGACGGACCACTGCAAAGTATAAGACTTAAAAGTCTGAAATTTTGCACGTAATCCTAAATATATCTAAGCATTATACCAGAATGCTTGAACTCAAATTGGGCGAAAAATCTTTTCTAGTGCCTCATGCATTTATTCTAGAACTTATTTATTCATAGAATAAGCAATTAATGCTGTCGAATAATATTCCTGAATAAGAGATTTCTTGATTGTTTCTAATGGTGCTCCATTTTTTTCGTTCTACCATTCATAGATGTTTTCTTTATTTGTCGATTGCAGAAGTGTTGCTTTAGTGAATCAAGTACGAACGATAAATATCACTCTCTCTACAATGATACGTAACACAATTGCTATTACTCTATTCACTATGATAATCAGTGATTTGAATAATGTTTTGAAAACTTTTCATCAAAAATCAATGGATAATATATTATCAATACAGAATCGAATTTTCTCTCTTTGTTCATTGAAGCAATTATATCATGCATCTATTTATGTAGGTTCAAGAACAAGATCTTCTTACACAATGCTAACTACAAACCAAAACCAACGAGTTTCTAACTCATCTCTCATACAGAAAAAAAATATCATTGTGATGGATTTGCCTATTTGAATCATAAAGTAGTATCTGGTTCGTATTGAAACCTGTATTTGCTAAATGAAGATTGTTAATCTGTATTTCGCACGTACACTTGTTTGAACGGAATAGTTCTCTGTAAATACTAAAACTAAATCTTACTCTTTTGGTTCTCATTGCAACAGGTAACCTGTATTTTTATCTCTTCAATCGTTATTTAATTCTGCTAGTATTCAACTGAATTATAATTAAATATCGTCAACACATTTTCTTTAAATGTCTTTCATACATTCTTGAAGATTTTCGACGATAGAATTTTTGTGATTGATAAATTAACGTGTCGATTGCTGCCTGTGAGATTTAAAGACTTATTAGCATTACTACTGATTTTGGAAAACGGGCTGTAGCAATTTGGTTCTCTTGATTGTTCACTTTTGGCTTTGATCTGTTAAGAGTGTTATTGATCGAGAAGAACACTTTGTTTCATGTGAATAACAAGCACACATTTTCTTTCAGATATCCTTAAAAAAGGACGTAAATCATGTCGATTACGACGGTCAACGCCATATCATCAGATGCTCTTCGAATGAGAGCGCAACAGAACGGTCGTGAGCAACGTGTCGAAGTTAATCAAAGAATGCTAATAGATAAAATGCTTGCTCGTTATTCATCTGATTTCGTTGTTTGTCGTGAACTTATTCAGAATGCTGATGATGCTCAAGCAACATTGTTTCTTTTTGAAATAACATGTGAAACTTCGAACATTGCTTTGGATATGCAATCAACACCAATCAAACAGTCAAATACCAGTGATGTGACGACAGACAAGACACAAATTTGGATGTCCTCAGCTAAAACCAAAACCACATCAGGACCAGAGAAATCAGCATCTGAAAATGAATCACTATTGTTGTCGAACATGGCATTGAAGTTTCATAACAGTTCAATAACAGAAATTCGTGCAGTCAACAATGGTATTTTATTTAATGAGACTGATTGGAAACGTGTAGCATCTATCGCTGAAGGAAATACCAATGTTGATTCAGTTGGACAATTTGGCGTTGGATTTTTCTCTGTGTTTTCTTTTGCTGAAGAACCAATAATTACATCTGGAAATGAATGCATGACATTTGTCTGGCGAGATGATAATTCATTGACAACATATCGTGATCAACTATCTGTCGAACAACAATCAAAATTAACTTCGGTTATTCTCCAAATGCGAAGTAAGCATATCTTACACACTCGCACAAATTTAGATATCAATATGAAAACATCGGAGAAAAAAGACTATGCATACAACATTAAATCAGCCCAAACAACAAAGAACAATACAACTACACAAGAAATTATACCAACAATGGATCTCAATCAACTCAAAACCTATTTCACCAAAGGTAAAAACAGAAAGATCCAATTGAGTATTATAAATAGCCTTTATTGTTTTTTTTACATAGCACTCTCATTTACAAAATATATCAATGAAGTTGTTGTTAAAATCAATTGTTGTACAGTTTTTGAAGTAAAAAAAACAAAGATACTACTGCCACCTACTCGAGGCACGTTACTATTTAAGAAACAACCTTCGATTAGTAATATGTTAAGTCTTAATTCATTTGTACAAACTGAACAAACATTTACTATTACCGGTGGTAGTTCATTGACTCTAAATCATGTTACTGTCGATGCAGGAGTTACTATTGATAAAGAATTCCATAATCATATTCAACGTATTATGAAAAAAAGTTTACCATCCAATATTCAGATTCAACTCTTATATGCACGAGATACCGTAAATATGTGTAAATTAAAGAATACATAAATATATATATATATCGCTTCCTATTGTTTTAGCTTATTGCTAAAAAACAGACAGAAACATCACCAGTCAACAGTGATCCGAACACCGAAAGTCTACATTCGTTAATTCCATTGAAGTTTGAAAATGGTGATATCATTCCATCAGGTCTTGTATTCATCGGTATTGGAACACATCAGACATCAGGCATTGGAATGCATGTCTATACCCATTTAATTCCGACAATTGAACGTGAAAATATTGATTTACAAGATCCATATATTGCTAAATGGAACAGGGAACTTCTTGCATCAATCGGACAAATTGCACGACGAATCTATGATGGAGAAATGCTTATGATTTCCAATAACACTCAGAAAACAATTGACGACTATCTAATTGCTCTCAGTTCATATTCATTTCAACCATCGGTGCCAAACAATGTAGTCGGTATGCCTTCATCACGTTTTAAACTAAGAGAATCGATATACGTTTTATTTCTCTGAAACATTCTTTCAGTACTACTTGAATGGTTATTTTTGTGAAATTTAAGATTCTATACAGGCATAATTATAGAATTTGGATATTGCAAAAATCGAGTTTTTTTGAAAAGGATTCTTTTTAGTGTTCTATTCATCGTATTTTTTTTTGACAGGCGAAGCGATTATCGACGGTTTTCTTGCTTCAAAGAGCGATATTCTTTTGCCCGTACAACAGAAGCCATCCGACAACCATCTTACTCTTGTGCTATTAGCAAAAGCTTTTCTGGCAGAATCAAAACAAATTCATGCCTTTTTATCCCTCCCACTCGTTCCATTTCAACTTTCTAAAAATGGTTTCATTCAAACTCTAAGAAAACGTGGATTAATCGATTATGTCGACACATCCATGATCGAAAAGATTGTGTCCACATTGCCTCTATCGAAAAGTGAGTTTATCAAATTAGTCGATTGGTTATTTAGTAATAATACCGCAGATGAAAGGTTCAATCAAAGAATTCTTTATATGGTTTCTTTTCATGATCCTGTTGTTCATCTTGATATACAATTTCGGACGGTCCAATGTTATGATGCTTTAAATATCCCATTAACGCTACGTATACCCCCTAATACTTTGCCAAGAGATATATCTGCTATGCTTTCAAAAGAGCAACTTGAAAAGCAGTTATCATTAGTACCGTTGAAGCTAAATGCTCTTATCAAACTGTATTTCGATGCACGTACTGTACATTTACTACAAGATCGGTACATAAGTACATGTTTACTGAGCTTCATTTCAACTCATCTCAGTCAATTATCTCCCGAAGAATGGAATGAAGTAAAAACAACTTTATCGCAAACTGTATGCATATCGACAACAAAAGGTATGCAAATACCGTCGAAATCCTTCATTCCATCAGAACTTCTTTCATCTGAATTACCTATTGTACAACTTAATATAATAGCTGACCAGCAATCAAGCGAAAATGTTGAAAATCCGGTTTCGACTTATTTTCTCAAACAAATTGGTTGTCGCACGGTAAATATCGATGCGGTCGGTCGTGATCAAGCTGTTTCAAATAATTCTGGAATCCTGCAAACGTTCATTCAAGATTTAGTAAAACAACGAAATAATTTGAGTGAAGCAGATTTCAAAGAATTAAAAACAAAGGCATCTTTGATAGGTGCGTTAAACCAAGATTTGTTCATATTAGAATTTACTAGAAAACCACTAAAAAGGCGGATTTTAGAATGATATGACAACAAAAATGCTAAATGTTTGTTTTTTAAGAAACAAAAACAATCAATAGTAATATCAAATTTGTAACTTGAGTCATTTTTAATTCACAAGTCGACTTCAAATTAATAAGAATTTTCAGTGAAATCTCAGCATAATAGAAGAGAATCGAAAATATTTGTCTAGATGACTTTTCTTGACGCTGAGCAATATCAATTTAAAGAAGTATTAGAGCACACAAGGTCATTTCTAATCGTTGATCTTCAGGAACCACAAATAACTAATATGAAAACGGACACGCACTTCTCAGTGTACTTAAGAAGAGAAAGAGCATTGCATTTCTAGTCGTGACCTATGACTAATTTGAATCAGAAACAAAATAACTTGCCTAAAAGATGATATTTGACTTACAGATCCTGTCCAACTTAAGGGAAAATGATATTCATATACATAGGATAGTACTTTCATATTTCAAATCATACCTTGACGCAAAGTTCAACATTTTGAATCGTGTTCTAATACATACGGTCGTATAGTACATTGAGCACTTGAAAATCTCGCATGTGCGCGCATAAGTATTAGTGTTTAAATAATGATATAAACGCTGTTTCCTTATATATTTAGGCACAACATTAGCAGGAACTGAAAAAACAAAACGGAAATATATTCCTAGAGAACTTCATTTCCCATCTGTTGCCATCGTACTCGAATGGACTACATTGCCAAGCATTGATTGGCCTGATATCGATCCACGTTCACCTGAATATAGTTTTCTCAAAGAAATTGGCGTACAAGAGGTACCTAATTTGGAAAAACTTCTCGAGCGAATCATTCAAGAACATCATGAGGAAATACAAAAGCAAAATACTAATGGAAAATATAATATACCAAGAGCATTTCGGTTTTTCGTTGAAAACTTTTCGGAACACTATAATAAATCATGGAAGACTGGTTCATTGGGGCAATATAAGTTTCTTCCATCGCATCCCCCAGAAAAAACTAGCAATGAAATTAATGCAAATGATGTGATACTCTTAGCGACAAACGAAATATTCACAGTTGTAAACCCATTATTTCCTAGTCCCTTAACCGACGTGATCGAATTATTTCAGAAGCATGTTGATATTGCATTGCTTGGCATCAAGGATAATCCATCTCTTCCACAAGCATTCAATACTATGATGAAAAAAGCGACGGAACTTTTGACAGAACAGACGGCATCAAAAATATTTGCCTATATGAATGAACTCGACGGATTAAACAACACGTTCATTGCAAACGTATCTCAATTTAATTTCATTCCACTGCAAGGTTAGAGTTCATATCTAGAAAGATTTCACATTTCTATTGTACTCATTTAGGACATTCAAATGACACTATATTGATGAAACCATCGCAAGTTTTCATTCGTTCGGATGTGACGTCGAGTAAAACGACTACTACTGAAACCAACGGTATCGATACACGTGGGCTTATTGACTATGTTGACTTCGGTGTCGCTGCCAACACATTTCTTTCTCGTGTTGGTGTTCGCAACGATCCAACACCTTCAGCTCTTGCTGAACTTCTCATTGATCGGCAGGTTGCTTATTTTAAAAGCGCAGAAAATGACAAGGATCTTTTGAATAGCAGAATTAATGTTTATATCGATTGTCTAAAAAAACTTGCTGTTGCTGCTGTTTGCTCAAATGAACTTCAACAGAACCTTGTAAGTAAACGTCTAAGAACCAATGCATGGTGTCTGGGTTTTCAAACGATTGTTGATAAAAATGGTGTCAGTGAACAACATTTTAAAATTGTTAATCCAAATAAGATATATCTTGATGATAATTCAGTGTATTCGAAATATTTTCAACCATTGTTACCTCCATTACAACAAGGATTTCCCAAATTATATGAACAATTCGGAGCTCAATGGCTATCGGGTTGTATCCAAGAAAAGAAAAAACACAAAGGTATGATTAATTATCATCCACGGTTATACGGATCATATTGAGTCTCTCCTAAAAACTAGCATAAATGAATTATTTGAACTATGATTCATTAATAATAAGACCAATCCTATGAGTTAGTAATACTTTTATCAATGCCTTTTGGAATTTTATACTAAAAACACTTTTACCAGAAAGTACTCTCAAATGATCTTTTTGTTTGTCCTTTCATTTTGTTGACATATAGATAAGTACTGGAGTAGTTAAATATCAACAAATATCTGCACATGCTGAGATTTAAGTCGATACAGCGACCTCAAAAAAGTCCATCTCATACGTACAGTTTTCTTAACTTTGAACATCCTATAATCAAGGTATGTATGTGTTATATAATTGTGCATTTTTTGTTGAACTGTTATGCAGGAGAAAAAACATATTGAAAAATTCTCACCTTGACAACACAATATGTAAAACTGAGAATATTTTATAATTAAGATAGTCGCATCAAAAGGTACCTATACAGGTAAAGTTTGAGGTTGGGATTTCTTGCTATCATCTTTTTCGAACATTGAATTCTTAAAAAAAACGGAGTCTACTAAAATATAATCGTATTCATCAGATTTAAACATAAACATGATAGATGGTGGATGCTACGCTAGTGTAATGATACATTGCAGATAAGTGAATAAAAGCTATCACCAAACTGAATAGACCATTTGAAAATATTCTTTCATAAATATTGTTTAAAGCTGAAATCTTATAGGCACACCAGTAACTTCTCAACGTGCAACTCAATTGCAAAAATTGATTGAAAATCGATTTCCCATATTGTTTGTCGATAATAAAGTACGTATCATAATATAATTGACGTTTATCTTTGTATCAATTAATCTTTTCTTAGGGGGAAAATCTACCCGAATGTAATAGAGAAAATCTGGACTTGTTACGTACCACGCTTTCTGTTTATGAGGTAGCTGCCATTGAATGTTCGTTGATATTTAAACAACAAACTCTTCAGCTTCCTGTAAGAACCATCATAAGAGCTTTTACAATCTTTTGATTTCGTTGTGAATTTTAGCCCCAAAGTACTACTTCATGTATACTTGAACATGATAAAAGTAAGGTGACATTGTACCTTCGACAAGATGTAGTCTCATTGGATTATCATCATATTACACGTGAACTTGTTCAGTTTGCATTCAACAAATCAGTAGAATACCCGTGTGAAATCAGAGATAAACTTGAATTACCCTTAGAAATGCTTGAACAACGAGGTATTCCTGTTGCTCGCTTGCTTTCAACTGCACCGACAATAGGTAGGAAAACTAAATAAAACGTTTTAGCAGCAAATATGAATGAAGATCCGTTTAGACGTATCTTTACAGCGTCAAACTTCACCCGTTGTTGAGAAGAAAACCAGTTTTTTTCAAAGGATACAAAGGTTAGTATTCGTATATGTAACGAAGATTTCTGATTGAAGCAAAAGAGATCTACTATGTTTGGGAGACTATGTTGTTTGATATATATTATTTTAGCAATATATCTGATTTTGAGTATCATACAGAATGATTATGATCTTTGACAAGAAGCTGGAAGGTGACGAGAAGGACAATAATCATTTCTTTCTTGTTTGAAAGTGATTTGAATGTTTGCAGACCGAGTTGATGATCGTCTTCTTGGGAAATTTTTGACGACATTATTTTGTGCAGAGATCAGATTCATATCATTGACAATCAATTAAAATCGGCAGATAGATTAGAGAAATTTTTAGTTCATATTTTCTTTTGGATGGGAGGGGAAGTGAGAAAAATCTCTCAGAACTAAAACGATAGGCGATTTTATTTCCAATTTTTTTTAAATGAAAATATTCTTCATATGAATTTTAAAGAGAAAAACATTCTCAACACTTTTAATGTCGAAGATTTTTACGTTCGAGTGTAAGATATCGCATCTTTGGCATTCCTTCTCTCACAACTGAGTTATCCACACCCAAAGACTTGTCACAATAATTCATCAATTGTAGCACTTCTGTATTTACTTCCCTCTGTCGATTCAATCGTGATAATATCAGTTCATCAATTAAACAAATTAGCGATACACGAACAAACAATAAATATTCTGAACGTAGATTTTTTTCATTTTTTGAAGGAAAATAATTTATAAAATGTAGCAACACAAAAATAATGGGAAATCCTAGATTCTATCAATACTGATGGATGACGCACAATCAACGGGCCACAGTGTTTTTCTTCTTTTTGGATCTTTTCCCACACATTAGAGACTCTATTTTATGCACATTTGAAACACTACTGTCTTTGTTTTTGAAGTAAGTTCTTTTGGTTGGCGAAAAATGTAAAAGATGAACACTTATTTACGTGCCTAACTGATATGGGAAAAAAATGAAAAATGTTTAATAAAGGTTTTGCTGAAATTCCAAATGTAAAGATATATTTACGATGACAATGTTTGAAGCAGAAAACCCATTTCTAGCAGAGTAAGATTACTGTTCTTTTTTTAATTCGATATAAACTCATGCTTTTACTCTTCAATTGAACAATCATAAGATTATTGTTTAGAATTAAATTCCATATTCATCGATATCAGAATAAACGTGCTTGTCACAAATACGTCTCATACTATCACTAGATGTTGATTCAATGTGTTTTCCTTCTGAATGACAGCATCCGAAAACTTGAAAAGATCATAGAAGCGGAGAGCACAAAATTCTTCATTCATTGACGGCAAATACTTTACTTTTGATATCGATCGTGATGAGCAAAGGCTTAAAACAAATCGATAGATCCCTGCAGAAAATCTGAAATAGCAGCAGTTAGAAGATTGAATAGGTGGTCAGTTTTTAAATTTGATGACGCCAACGAAACACTCTTTGAAAAACGAACACCGTCGTTTTGAAGAGCAGAAATTTCTGTATTGAATGAGCCTAAAATGGGGTCTCTAATTGTTGAGAAGGACTGGAAAACAAAAATTGTGTCATTCTTTCTAAAAAAAAGAAGGGTGTATAATAGTGATCAAAGAGAATTATTATCGCTGAGTCATATCAATTTCTTCATTAATGAGAAGAAAAATTATGCAATCTGATTATTTGAGTTCAATCTTTACGTTTGATGTTCTATGATTTAACTGGAAAAGCTAAATGACGGATTGCAAATATCTGGCGTTTTGTCCTATGGACATGTGAAAATAATATTTATTGCTAGATGAATATTAGCCAACCTTTAGACTCAATTATGTTTTTTTATTTGCCATCAAATTTCTATACGATTCTGTTATCTATCGTTCTCTATCGACACGTTGAATAACACTAATGGTGATTTTCGAGCTCTAACATAATGAAACGAGATATGGTTTGCAGAAATGTGTAATATTCTATGCTACAACTACTTAGTAAATAAAAATTGAACTTTGACTAATTTATCGAATTTAATGTTTTTTTAAGCTTTTTCTTTCGAAAGCGGGATAACCATGTTTATCCTACTAACGATGACCAAATTAATCCAATGCCACCCTCTGTAAATACGGCGAGTGATACCGACAATAATATTAGTACAACTGAACCAAAGACAAAAGTCGATGTTGGCATTAAATCTGCGAATGTGGGCAATGAAATCCCACCAATTATAGGTGCTGAAGGTGATTTTACTCGTCATATCAATAGTGTCCGTGAGCTTCCTAATATGCCCAATTTCGGAAGAAATAGAGAAGGAACTGAAGCTCAAATGCAACGGATATATGACGGTCAACCCTATAAACACTCAAAACTTACCCAGTTAGAACACACTAAGAAAACAATCACCACTGCGTGTGAAAAACTTCCTGCTGAGAATATGAAACGTTCAACGCATGTATTTCATTCGATTCCATTATATATTGAGCATGGTGTGATCGAAACGAATGCAATGATCGATCAAGCAAGACAGTTCGCTTATCTTCTCAATGGTCTTGCTACTCAAGTTTTTAAGACCAACATTAAGACAATACATATGTTTAGAGACATCAGAGGAAGTAAGTGCACATACATTTGTACTTAAATGTTCATAAACAGTTTGTTGTTTAGTTAGAATAGCATTCAATTTAAGTGGTGCAATTTTCTTTAATCTTCGTTATTTCGAACAAGTGCATGCCGATACACTGAAACCTTTTCTGCGAACTTCTTCTTCATCAACGCCTCTTGTGCATACAATTGTCAACTTTTATTTCATGGTATTTTGCCATGAATTGTCACACAACATTGTAAAAGACCATGATGAAACTTTTATTAATTGGCTCGAAAAAGTTGCTGTTAAATTTATGCCTGATAAAGAATTGTTTCTTAAACACTTTTCATTCAAAGATTATGACAACAGTTAATTCATAATTTAATAAAATATTGACTGTTTGAATAAACATATATGAGCATCCAGTATAGCTCTAATCTATCTCTTCCTTCACTGCTATTTCAATAGAAAATGTGTGTGAAACAAAATGTGGATGTGGGTGTGAATGTGCTTTCATCTGCACTTCAACAAACACCCATACCCTCAAATAGATACTGAATTCTAGAGTCTTTAATTTCTCTAGTTAGTGTTAATTTTAGTATAAAAAATTTCATTTGCAGAAGCTTAAATAATCAGCCTGTATATCAATAAGTCAAAGGCTTTCTATTATTTCCTCGGTTATATGCATATGTAGATATAACATCGAGATTTTACTTGATAAAGTTCCATCAAAACAGACAAAATCGTTGTAGTCGACGGTTATGATTTACTTAACCAATCCATACCGCTTTAATGAAAAAGAATCCCAAACAGACAAAGTTTTTCAAAAACGCGTTTAAACGCCCAAAAAAAGGACTGAAAATCTAGAAAAAAATGGAAGTGTTTGAATGGCAATCGAGGTTCCCGATTGCCATTGAAAAACACTCGCTTCCCCACTTTTTTGTGCGTTTAATCGCTTTTTCAGCCCAAACATGCGTTTAAATGAATAAAAAAAAGAGAAGAAGTGGTCGTTTATTTTATGGTCGTTATCTATAACAGAATCATGATAAAACTTCTTAAATAAAAAAAACGATCACTTTTTTCTCGTTTTTATTCGTTTTAACGCATGTTTGGGCTGAAAAAGCGATCAAGCGCACAACAAAGTGGGGAATCGAGTGTTTTTGGATGGCGGGTGGGTGTGGGTGTGGGTATGGGTGTGTGTGTGGATGTGGGTGTGGGTGTGGGTGTGGATGTGGGTGTGGGTGTGGATGTGGGTGTGAGTGTGTGTGTGTGGGATGTGGGATGTGGATCTTATCTCTACATCCGAAACCCGCACCCATACCCACATCCTCACCCACACCCCACACCCACACCCACCCACACCCCACACCCACACCCACACCCACACTCACATCCACATCCACATCCACACCCACACACAAAAAACGTATAAATTTCAGGAGATATTCATTGTCACGA